>APFE030050103.1:0-18789 GCA_000404065.3 Pinus taeda | reverse complement strand
GTCCCAGGAGTTGTAGCATTATTGTTGCAATACTGGAGCCCACCACAAATCCACCTTGTTTTTCACTAATAGAGCGACCAATCTGCCCTCCAACGGTGCAGTTTTTAGGAAACTTAAATTCTCCAATAACCCCTTAAGGAAAAAAATATGGTCATACAAGCCACATAAGGTCATAAGCTAAGCCTTAACACCTACCCTCATTAGCCTAGCCCTTAAACATCAAGTGTGTGGCCATGTGGGGTGCCACGGAATCAAGGGTTGGGCTAACCACCTTCCCTTCTCATCGGGCCCCTTCAATCTATGTGCCCTGGTCACATTATGGTCCAAAGGGCTTGGGGCTAGCCTCCTTTACATAGCACTCTCCACAAGCACCAAGCCACGGTCCTCTGTGGTGATATATGGCCACGGGAAAGCCCCCTCTTCATAGTGCTTCTGCCTTTGTGTGTGGTATCATGCTGCAGGATATGACCATGGACCAGACTAAAGGTCTCGAGCCCCTTATCTCTGTGTTGTGGGTCATGTGGTTGTGAATATGACCAGGTTGGCAGCTCGATGCCTTCTTCCAAAATGATGCCAATGAAAACTTAAATATATTTTTTTTTCCCATTACATAACAAGAACTACTACCAAGCTTGTTGGTTGAGCGTTGCGTTGTTGGATTGGAGGTCAAGGGTTCGAATCCTTCCTAGACCTTGTCTTTCAATGCCAAAATTTTAATATGCCATCGAGGTGCCACATGGCAACCCATGAGTAGGCCATGTGGCACCATTCTATTGGTCCACGCAGAAACACCACAACCAATCAAAATCGACAAACTACAAAAAAACTGGAGGATGCCAAGTGTCAACAGCCATTTGGCTCGTGCTTGCATAGTCACCTTACTAACTCAACTTTACGGTCACCTAATCAATTTCCCAGTCAACAAACTGCTAAAATTTTAGTTGTTGGAGTAAATGGTCAGCACACGATAACTTGAGCATAAGATATCAGATTGAGGTGAAGCAAATGTCATTGGATTTAGACTTACGAGCACTTCGACTTGACACTAGTTTCAAGACTTTCTTGGCACTTTTATTTTTGAGGTAAAATTTGACCTCCTAATCACACCTCTGCACTAGGAACTTTTGGACTCGAAAAGTTTACTTCCTTAGTCAATATAATGAGGTTGAAACTCAAAAACACCCAAAAAATAAATCCCAAATGCTTATTTTTCAATTGGTGCCCTTCAAGCCCTAATCAAGGCATTTCACCTATCTTCTCTATGAAGACCTACTTTCATGTTAAGAATTGAGCCAAAATTCTTATCATTTTTGCAAGCACAAAATATTGATGAGTGGAATTTGAACATTCCCTTTAATCTCATATTTGCACAACTCAAAAACAACTTCATCTTGAAGTTAAAATGTTGAAGAAAAACATGACTCCATCTTGGAAATCAGAAACAACATAAACTTGCTTTACCTTCCTCAAGTTGAGCTTGTACATAAAAAGTACATTGTTGTAATTTTCTAATGATACAGTCGGCCTTGCCTATAAAACATAATCATCTTGTACAATCTTGAAACAAATATCATATTCCCACAAGTTTCATCTTGAATACTTGTATCTGTGAGTACAAGACAAACTTGTAGACAAACTTTGAATGACAATCTTGTATATTCACAAAAGTCCTTGAACATGTGGACTTATAAACTAGCCAATAAATACAACAATGAAAATCACATACTTGTTGAACATAGTGACAATCATTTTTCACTTTACAAAAGTACCTAAATAGGTAAACAACAACAAGTCATTACAAATTTACAAAGCAAATTTACAAACAAGTCCACCCAAATGTTTCCTCTCTTAGGCTTATGGGTTCTCTTTTTGCATCATTTTTGCCTTGAAAGTTGCTTAGGATTGTTTCGAGTCTTCTTGCCACCTATCTCTTCCCTTGCATTATGTTGCACAATCTCCTTTCCTTTCTTGGACTAAAGCTTTGGATGTAATTTCCAACATCATTCATTTCCATGCCCATTCATCTTGCAATGGGTACAAAATAACTTCCTCTTGGTTGCCGAAAAAGAAGTCCTATCATGCAAAGAGAATCATTATGCTTGATGCCTAGAATCCGATCCATTCTTTTAACCATTATTATGTTTTTCTCACACATAGCCACACAATGGTCAATTACATCACAAAAAGTACAAGGGTAATTATTCCACAAATAGTCAAAACTACCATGCATTGGAAAACACCCATGGGGATTATACGTGTCTCTAGGGATGCAACTTTGACAGAGTACAGTGGATAATGACATGCATGGTCCTTCCAAGAATTCATTTCCCTTGGGAGACAAATTATCATTATCACAAGGTGGTGGTGACATCTCATCCTCAGATGGTTGATGTGCCTCAAACCATTTAGAGAATTCTCCAAACTACCTTTGACCATATCCCAATCCCTGATACTTTTGTCTCTCCACAATCATGATTGAATTGGTGATACCTTGGCCATTTATGCCAAGACATCCTGCTTCATAAACCATATTGGAAAGAATCCTCATACCAATACCTTTGGTGTGTTTTTCAAACACTGCAAAAGAGGTGTTATGCACATAAACATAATGAATTGTACTTGAAATTATAATTACCTCCTTAAACATTCCTGAGAATGATGTCAATGATATTGTATATGACTCTAGCCACCCACTCTTATCAAATGGAATGTGGTGATAATCTTGAATATGCTTACAAAATTCACATGCATCATCTTTCTCATATGGTCCATAACCATTGTTTGAACCATGACCACATACTCGTTTCATTTTGGAGGTTTCTCTTACTGTCATAGGAGTAGAACTTTCATCAACTTGTTCTTCAAGCACATGTTGCAACTGTAGGTGCATATTCCTTAGCTTACTCTAGCATCCTTCTCAACTCAATGTTCTCCACATGAAGAGCCAAATTCTACACCTCTAGCTCTTGGAGACTCTTTTTGATGCCCATTCTTGCAACTTGGTCATATGAATCGATGATACCAATTTGATCTGAAAAGGAAGGAGGTGTCTTTTTCCCCTTCTCCAAAATCAAACAAACAAATAAAAAAGGATTGTTCAGACACTTTGCAAGGTAAAATGGGTATTGTCACAAAATAGGTTTTTCCAATGTCTCAAGTCATGAGTTAGTATTCACAAGTAAACTTATCATAAGCAACATAACTCATACAAGGATAATGAAGAGCATAAAAAAATATTTGTTTATGGAGTTCACCCCTCCTGGGCTACATCTCTGGGCCTTCCAACATAGCTAGACTGCTCCATATATTCAATATAAAAAGGAGTACATAAATTTTACTGATTGAAACATGTGTCTATTACCCCTACAAGGTATTGTTCTCCTGCAAAGAACTCTCACATAAAGAAACAATACAAGGCATCTCCTAAAAAGATCCTATACTCCAACTGAAATGAGCTAAAATGAGCATGTGAGTGTAGGGCTATAACTAGGGTCTCTCACACCACTAATTATTCCACATTATTAAGTCAATCCGGGATCGTTTGTTCTTTCAAAGAGTAACTCAATCCGAGGCTGTTTTGCCCAAGTAATGCTCGGTAGTATAGTGTTCTAATGAAGTGAAAGGAAACAGAAACTAAACTATAATTGAATCAACTCAAGGATAAAATCACACAAATCAATCTGATCAGTCAAGGGTACGGAACCAATAACCCTTCCCTTTAGAAACTGATAAAGAAGGAAAACCAAAGCAAAGGCTTATGGATCTGGGAGGCAGGCAGCGTCTTGCTGGGCTCACAACAGTCTTAGGCCTGCTTTCTCTTGAGAGCAATCAAAGCGGGTAAGCAACAGTAAATGGAACAGCAATTATGAAATGGAACAGCAAGACTTAAATGGAACAGCATAAGTAAATAGAACAGCAATTATGAAATGGAACAGCAAGGCTTAAATGGAACAGCAAACAGGAAACGTCAATCATATGGAACAACTAACTCGATCGGAACAATAACGCAATGGAACAGCAATCTTACACAGATGCACACATCCTAAGTTACTACAACAATCTGAGGGAGATATATGACGTGACTATTTCTGAACAGAGTGATATTATTTTCAGATCTCGCCAACACTTATCTTATATGAACCCAATGACGATGCCAGTTATACCAATACCGGGATGCAATTCAAAGGAATTCACTTTATATAATACAGAGACATGAATGAGGAAACTTATTCAGATTCAGAAGTTAACTGAAGAACATAGTCTATCATGTAAAAGATACATCAGATTGCTGAACAAAGGAAATAACCAAACCAAACAAATCACCGTATGATACAACAGCGAGTGACCGTCGGAGCTGGGCCCTTGGCTACCAATGGTGCACCGCTTAAAGCTACTTCAGACGCAGAGGCAAAGTGAACACAAAATTCTTATATTGATTGCATTAACCAAGATACACAAGATCAAGTCTTCAGCAAAACTTAATGCTCAGAGTTGTTCCCAAAATATACAATTACAGTAATCGATTTTTCTTCTCTCCCCACGCTCAATGGCGTGGTGTCTTTATATAACAGAAATGACGGAGATATTTAGATACAAAAGATAAGCTAAAGCAGCGATCCCTCAGGATCAGAGATCCTGAGGGATTCGCTAATCGTTCAGTTCTTCTCATCCTTTTTCTTGCGCTCTCCGTCTTGGCGTCCACGTTCTTTTCCTGGGTCATTTGGCTTTAATTCTTCTAGATCGCGTCCGCATCCGGTTTCCTAGCGAGGGGACAGCAGTTGCTTTCCCTTTGCTTCTTGTTTCTGCTTGATGCCTCCCCGTTTCCGCGTCCTTCTGCATAGAAAACATCGATTATTGGTGATTGAGCTTCGTTTGTTCATTTTCACACTATTCATCAAAATCCTTTTATTCTCTAGACTTATAATGCAGAAAAGGTTAAGAAACTCATTAGAAAACTACTAGATTACTATTCAAAAAGCATACCTTTCAAGCGCTCCACAGTGAGCACTTCAATTCTACATTGAAAAGGATAAACAAAAATTCCCTCAACATGAGATAATGAGAAAAGTAAACCTGAGATTAAACCTACAAGGCCTTCTCCATGCTCAAACAACTTCGAGAATTGTTTCAAAAACCATATTGATCCATACACTCTTTGTCTTCAACCTGCATAAAAGCTCCTTATATGTGCTCAAAATAGAAATCAGAGGTCACCATCAGATCCAAAATATTCAAAAACCTCTAGGTAGACTCTTCTTGACCTCAATTTGGTCAAACTATCAAAAAGGTATTGCTCTCCAAGATCTACCCATCAATTTTACTGTTAATTGTCCTAGAAATCGGACCAACAGTTTAACTGTCCTACAAAGTTTCCCTATTTTTCGCTAATGGAGTGAAAAATCCACCCTCCACCACTACATTTTATAGGAAAATTAAATTCTCCAATAGCCCCTTAAGGCTAAAAATACGGTCATATAGGCCACATAAGGATGTAGGTTGGGCCTTAACACCTTTTCACACTGGCCTACCCCTTAAACATTAGGTGTGTGCTCGCATGGGGTGCCACGGGATTAAGGGTCGGAACAACCACCCACCCTTCCCTCTGGGCCCCTTAAATCTTTGTGCTTTGGTCACATTAGGGTCCAAAGGACCTGGGGATGGCCCCCTTTTCGTAGCGCTCTCCACAAGCACCAAGCCACAATCCTCTACAGAGATATATGGCCACGGGCTAAGGGCCAAGGTAAGCCCCCTCATCATAGCACTTATGCCTTTGGCTTGCAGTCTTGCATTGTAGGATATTACCACGGATCTGACTAAAGTTCCCGATCACCTTATCTTTTTACTGAGGATCATGTGGTCGCAAATATGACTGGGGGTCAAGGCTGGCAGCCCATCCCCTTCCTCCAAAATTGCGCCAATGAAAACTTAAATATAATTTTTACCCATTACATTAAAAAAAAAAATCGTCGGGCCTATTGGTTGAGAATTTCATTATTGGAATGGAGGTCAGTCGTTTGAATCCCTCCTCGACCTTGCCCTGTTATGCCAAATATTTAACATGCCATTAGGGTGCCATGTGGAACCATTCTATTCATCCATGTAGAAACACCACAACCAATCAAAATTGACCAACTACCAACAACCTAGAGGATGCTAAGTTTCAACACCCAGTTGGCTTGTGCCTACATAGTGACCTTTCTGACTCAACTGTATGGTCACCCAGCCAGTTGCCCAATCAAAAAACCTGCTAAAATTTTAACTATTGGGACAAACGGTCAACACACGATAATTTGATAATATGCGTCAGATTGAGGTGAAATAAACATTTTTGGATTCAAAATTACTAGCACTTTGACTTGACGTCAATTTCAAGACTTTGGGAACTTTCTTTTGAGTTAAAATTTGATCTCTTGATCATCGAGGCACAAATTTTATATATATATATATATACACATAAATATTTTCATTGTTTCCTACTTCCTATTGTGCTTTCAATATGATGTGATGTAACGAACGTTGTTGGATTCAAAATTACTAGCACTTTGACTTGACATCAATTTGAAGACTTTCTGGGAACTTTATTTTGAACTAAAATTTGATCTCCTGATCATCGGGGCACAAATTTTGTAAAACCAAACAATATATATATATATACATACATATTTTTAGTGTTTCCTAGTTCCTATTGTGCTTTCAATATGATGTGATGTGAATTGATATTTATTTACATTTGTTGCAAATGTATATCTAAAACGTAATTAGCTAGGGCATCTCTAATGTGCTTAGATTTCTAGAAATATGTTTATGCCGTATGAAATTGAAATATCTTTCCAGATGATGTACTCTCGAAACCTTCTAAAGGATGGCAACATTTCTCACTAAATAAACATTAGCAGTATTATGAGTTGTGAGTCAAGCCTAATGGATATATGATATATACCTTGTAAAATAACATCATGTAGTATCTCCACGACTGCATTATACTCAGTGATGTCATTAGTAGAATGACCAATGGAAATCCTTTGCCTACTCACTAGCTCGCCATTTGGAGCAAAGATATCCCATGTTTTGGAGAATAGCTTCTGAGTACTATGACTAGCACCATTGGCATACCAATATACAATTCAAGAGAAGTTAACATCTACAAACCAAACGTAAAAGGTATCAACAGAAACCTAAGGAAACTCTAAAAATATACACTGCAAACATATTCAACACACCTATAGACAGTATGTACACAATGTACTATGCATTGGATCAAGCATAGTGTTTTTTGAGGTACAACCGATTCTAAGGTTGCACCAGTGGAACTCCATCAAAATATACTAACTCATAGGCCCCTTTTGGAAGGACTCACTTGACAATGTATGGACCTAGCCACATGGGTTGGAAATTCTTTGGACCTAACTTATCAACCTCCTAGTCATATAAGAGAACCAGGTCTCATTCTGAGATAACACAAGGCTTGACATTTTTATCATACTGCACCTTGACTCATCTTTTATGAGATTTTTTTACTAAAGCAGCATCGTGTCAAGTTTCATCCAAACAATTCAAATGTAAAAGATGCTCCTCCTCTACGGAAGTGGCAAGAAGAAATTAAATAGCTAGTTTTAACGATGGAATTTCACATTCAATCGGGAGGATAGCTTCTAGACCATAGACAAACTAAAAGAGTGTGAATCCAGTAGTAGTCCTAACTAGGGTTTGGTATGCCCACAAGGAAACATAAAGGAGCAAGTGTCAGTTTGATTTTTGGACCCCTACCATACAATGAAGCATAGTATTAATAACTTTGTTAATACCCTCAACATTTTCGTTAGCCTAAGGATTGTACGGAGTGGAAATTTCATGTGAAAGTCCCAACTTAGTAGTTAGTTCGGTCATCATATGATTCTAGAAATGTTTCCTATGATCCATAACTATTTCTTGTGGAACACCAAGCCTAGCAATAACGTGATTGAAGAAAAAGTATGCAAGTGTTTCACCCATGTTGTTAAAAGTAGGCATTGCCTCAATCCACTTAGCAAAGTATTCAACAACGACAATGATATAACCATGCCTCTCGTCTAAGTGAGGGTTACACATCGTAAAGTCGATACCCCATTTGGAAAAGGGACCAACAACTACAATGGGATGCAACAAAGCAGGTGGTGTATAGAACTTATGATCATAGATATGGCACACATGACACTTCTAGACGGTGATGATGTAGTCGCGAAAGATAGTAGGCCAAAAGTAACCAACGTGTAATATATTTTGCACGCTAGCTTAACCAGATAGATGCCTACCACATGATCTCAAGTGGCATTCATTGAGGAATTTCTCGGCCTCCTCAAGGGTGAGGCACCTCCATATGATCATATCAATAACACGACAGTAAAGGGTGTCTTCGATAATAACATAGTTTTGGGATTGGTATTGAATACGTCATTGATCAGAGCGAGAGGTATTAGGTCAGAAAGTGTGGGTCTGGAGATAGATCAGACAATCTCCATACCATGGGTTAGATGATGATATCAGGAGTAATGACTCATCGGTGATAGAATCTTCAAATGTAGATTAAGAAACAGGGGAAGGAAGATCGCACATTAGCTCGGTGAAAACTAAGGATTTCTTCGACTTAGATTTGATCAATTCTAGGTTGAACTCTTGGAGAATAACTCTCCACTAAGAGTACTTTCCCCCCAAAAATTGACGTTACAATATATGTGTCATAGGGTTTCAATCTGAAACGACCATAGTTTTGCTAAGCAAGATGTAACGATGAAACCTTTGGATGGCTTGAACGGACACCAAAACCAACTTTTCTATGTGAGTATATCTGATTTCAATATCGTTAAGGTTCCAAAACAAATAATAAATAGGATGTCCAATCCCTATATCATATTCTTCGACCAATACCATTTCTATAGTAGCAATGACAGTAGCAAGATACATGAAAAATAGCATTGATAATCAAGGGGATACAGGAGAAATTCCCGAACTAGTACATCTTTTAGGGCATCAAACATTTTTTGAGAAGCATCATCCCAATGGAAGGGAACCTCTTTTTTCATCAAGTGAGTGAATCCTTTGGCCAGCCCAGCATAATTAGGAAGGAACCTCCATAGGAAGTTAGATTTCCCATGGAGTCTTGGTAACTGGACAAGAGAAGAAGGTGCAAGAAAGTCAACAATTGCTTGCACTTTTAGGGGATCAATATGAATTCCTTTCTTAGAATGAGAAAACCTAGGATTAGACTAGAACCAACACAAAACACACATTTGTACGGACTAAGTGAAATGTTATAATGTCCACAAAGGAGGAAAATTTCCCTTAAATTGATCCGGAGATCAACCTGAGGTTTGGAATGAGAAGGGAGATCATCTAAATAGGGTTTCACGATATGTTTAATATCATGAAAAGTGTAATCCATAGCATGTTGAAACTTGGCCCTAGCATTCTTCAAGCTGAATGGGAGCTTTCAATAAGAAAAATTACCCCAGGGAAAAATAAATTCAGTCTTGGGTTGGTCTGATGGTAGAATGTTGATTTGATTATAGCCCGAGAATCCATCCATGAACAAATCAATCTTGAAACCAGCGTAATTATCAACAATATGGTCAATAAGCAGGGTTGGATATTTGTCCTTAGGACAAGCATGATTCACATCTCAGTAATCGACACATACTTAGATCATGCCCTATTTCTTCATGGCATGGACAACATTCGATACCTAATCAGTTAAAGGAATGGGGTATATGAAACCAACCGGTAAAATATTTTCAACTTCAACCTTAATCTCGGAAGATTTCTTTGTATGGATCGAATGGAGGCTCTTTTGAATGGGTTTGGCATCATGATATGTTTTAATTTTGTTCACTACTATGTTAGGGTTGATACCTAGAATTTATTCATAAGTCTAGGCAAAGACATCTCGAAACTCACAGAAAAGGGCTCTATAAATCTCGATCTCACATGAAGAACAAGATGCTCCAATGTATAAATTCTCGACAATTCCTAGTTTAAAAAAGATATCGAGAGGTATGGTCTCTTCGATAATCAAAAGGTTATTTTTGGAGTTGGCCTCATGAATAGACACATAATTCGTAAAACGATCGATAAAATTAGGTAAATATGCATCACTAATATTATCCTCAATGTGATCTAGTAAGGAGGAATGGTGATTATGTTCATGCCATAATCCGTGATCTGGCATCATGATCTCCATGATTCTCTTGTTAGGAGGGAATACTCGAGAAAAAGGATCAGAAGACATGCCATAATCCAATGATCGATCTACCCAGTTAATCGAAGCTAATGTATACGTCTCACAAGATGAATAGATGGCTTCGTAATCTATCTCAATGAGGGCTAAGGGGCATTTGGTCACCAAAAATTTGGATGTTAGTTTCATCTAGAACAATCCAAGTATCAGTCATGATAGTATAGGATGATATTCTATTGATATAAGCAACCAAACATGATCTGCAAGGAAGGACAGAAGGAGGGAGTGAAAAGGTTCCCATAAGCGAAGAATCCTTCAATAATACAACTATAACATGTTGGTAGGAGTGTAGAGTTTCCCCTACAAGAGGGACACTTCCAATAACATGAGAATCAAAGGCGAAAAAGGTGAGTTGATATATCGATACAATCCCACCTTTATGAGGAAGGCTGATCATACAGAAGTAAGTCGAAATGACGACAACCATGAAATAAACCCACTTACATCCCAACATAATAATATAATCGAGAGGTCCATCAATAACTTCAAATTCTATGGAAACGGTTTTTACCCCGAGTTCTACTTGAAGGGAATTTAAAATACCACAAGGTTTGTACATTCTTCTATTGAAGGCTTTCAGTGTAGTGGTCAATTGACTCAGTTGAGGTGAACCAATCACCTTCTAGCAAGACATGGACATAATGCAGGTTGAGGCTTCCTCGTCCACGATAGAGTGATGAATTTTCTTGCCACGGAAGATGACCTAAATTATAAAAGATGATTGGGATGGAAGTTAAGGGGTATAGTTTTTATGAGATAAAACCACTAGGTTGGAATCCAATGGATCCACATATCCGAGAGCTAATAATAAGGCCTTCTTTTGGGTGAGGTAGTTCTGCAATACTTCAAGAGTTGACATAGTTGATGGATACTTAGCCAAGCCTTTAACTACATTGTAATTTTATGCATCTCTTGAACTAAGATTGAAAGGAGATTTATGAATAACGCCCTTCGGAGGATTTATAGTTAATTTCGCAGGAATCAAAGGTGGAGTGGGATCATATGAAAGTGATGTCGAACTGGCAAGTTGATTGGTATCCTAAACATTTAGTAGATTCACATTACCATATTCCTTTTTCCGAGCCACCATTTAACATCGAATTTCAACTTCAAGGAGGAAAGCATCAAAATCATATTAGAGGAATAATGGTCCTGAAAGACCATATGTGTCTCCTGATTGGGAAACAGGTCAACCAACATAGTAGGACAAGTAGAATATTTAATATATTGATTCACTTCGGCACAGTGTAGACAATCACATGTAAAGTGATCCCCGTTGAAGATCGAGCTTGGGTATAAAGGAATCCATTTCTCATCAAAGGAATAATTTGTTTGTTTATCCTGCTGTGAGGGATCTTTCTTCTTTTTACATTTTCATTTCTTCTTGATTCCAGGTTATTGTTGAGACTTGCCTTTATCAAATGAGAAGGCATTTATCTCATAAGCAGAAGTAGTAGGAGGATGGGATTGACGTTTTTGATAAGGTGCGATAAGAGAAATACCATATGGTTTACTTGCCCACTATGAACTGACAGAACCAATCATGCCATCAATGGCATGAGATTCTTTACTAGGTGGAAGAAGAACAATATTCGAGGGTCTCGTAGTGTTTGGTATATTATCATAGAAATAACTTTCTCTTCGGTCACCACTCCACCTTTAGCCACATATTTTGTTATATGGGCTAGCAGAGATTTGACAAACCATTATGCTAAAAATTGATCGATAACATAAGCCTTGACCAACCGATGGTGACATCTCCAATCATGAATGTGATCTGAGATGTGAGTGGAAATTTATTGTTTGAAGTTGGTCAAGAGTTTCATTCTGGTTTTTGTTGGCTAGTTGAATTGTTTATGAATTAAACATTCAAGTACCACATTAATTGTCGACCAGGGAAAGTCTTTTTATTTCAAAGGCACTGCGTACTGTATGTACTTAAATTCTAAAAGCATTGAAAGCTGTAGTATACGCAGTCATTACAGGACTGATTAAAGTGAAAACAATTGATTAAAATTACAAATCTGAAAAGCAAAATAAATGATGCTCTGTTGGCAGAGGATCAGGACCCTATCCTCTGGATGGGGACGTTCAGTACCTGCCCCTGTAATCAGAATTACTGATGCACACAGCACTCTCATTCACCGGTGAGAAACAACTCAAAGAGTAATGAAACAGAGTACTAGTAAAGTAAAGAAAACCACAGGTAATGCTGTCAAATCCACACAGAGTACCGAAAAGAACTTACTGCACGCTTACACAATCAACAGGAAAGTAAATGGGTGAATCTTGTGAGGAAGGTGGGCCCAGTCCTTCTCACAAGATCCCCCGAGAAGACGAAGACGGAATTAAGTGCTCAAAACAATTGTATATTCATTTGCCAAAAAGATTAATTACAATAGAACTCAGACTGCTGATATTCTCAGAACTTTAGTTACAGATCGACCATTGACATCCCGTTTCATGTAGATGTCTCCTCTTTATAGAGGAGACATCTATTACAATAGAATGTTACACCTATTCAGTTAATCCACTGTGTCAAAAATAAGCACTTTAGAATGTTGTTACAACAATATGATAGTGCATCTATTTCTGGAGCTTTGGCTGTTACACTGCGGATAAATGATTGTCTTCTCGAGATTGTCCTATTCCTTCGCCATTTCCCCATACTGTTCATGCTGACTGTATGCTTCTTCTCTAGACTTCTGCTTGATTATGCCACGTTACCATTCTTTAGATAGCTGCCATCTGTTGTCCGTGGCTGTTACAAAATAGCTCGCTTTAGGTAATTACTGTTGCTGGTGTTGCAGCAACTGCGCAATTGCTGTTTCTGGTGTTGCAGCAACTGCGTAGTTGTTGTTTTTCGTGTTGCAGCAACTATTCATTATAACTCCTGCAAGCTTAGAAAGTTGTTTGAAATTTTTAGTCAGCGTTTCCAAGGATAAGTTAAAAAGATATTACGAATATGAATTTAAACAATTTAAATATAGACTTGCCGGAAGGTTACTTCATACCTTGGGGTTTAATATTCGATATGAATGAAAGCTTTTGCTTATGACTGTAAAAAGGGTCAATATACGGGCCAAAAAATAAGGTCAAAAATTGGTCCAATTGTGAGTTCCAACATCCCCCCCAACTTTGAAGAGTATTGCATGTCCCCATGCAATGTCTAATCTGAGTCTGAGTCGGAAAACTGGGACGAACAATGAAGATTACTAAGACAATAGCTGAAGGGAGTATCATCGAACGTTTCTCTGAAACCACAAACAGTTCGCATCTGTTTCCATATTGCTGCCTCTTCTCTGTTAGAAAGTTCAAACTTCCCCTTATACTGATCACCTGGCAACCATAAAAGTGGGAACTTAAATCTGTAGCCTATCCATTTCTCTGCACAAAATTTCATGCTTTCAACATACCGAGGTACCCTTGATAATGCTACTTGCAGATTTGATGGGTTATACGGGTGATATTCTCTCCTTTCTGTGGGGTAGTTATCCCAAAATAGTTTATTTGCTTCCACAGCCAATGATGCTTTGGTTTTTATGTACTGCTGACAGTCTGTTAGGACCTCTGTTCGCAGTTTCATAACATGATCCTTCATCTCGTCATTGCCTATCATTTTTAAATGCTGCAAAATGAAAGCGGCAGGGTTCTGAGGTTCAGCTCGAATCCACAAGAGGCAATTTTGTTCGTTCTAGAGGCCTGAGATATAGGCATTTTGCCAGGTGAGCTGGTTTGCAAGAAAGGAAATGAAAGCTCTTAATTGTGTATCACCTACCACAGGTGTCATATTAATGTTTCTTTCTTCAGACACCGCCTCATTGTGGAGGTATAATCCACATAGCAGGTTTTGGTCACTTTTGGGTGCTCTTGCAAAAGTTGTCATAAACTGATCTGCTGTGACCACTTGATAAGGTCTCCCCTCCTTGATAGCCTTCAACTGAATAAATGCAAGCCTTTCCCTTAAGAATGTGGCATAGTTGAAGTAGGGTTTCCTTGTTGCGAGCATCCTTTGGCACAGCTCAAACATCAGGGACATCCTGTGTTTTAGTTCCTTAATTTCTTTATACTGTGCCCTGCACTGTTCCAGTGCTTTCCAATTCTTATAGGCATGATCAAACCAGGTCCCTTTCTGTTGTTCAAATACTTTCCCTTGAGATTGATGATATTCTCTCCACCATATGCGTTTGAGTTCCAGAAAACTTTCTGTTTCTACCCCTGCATCTTTAACAGTAGGGGGCTCTGTTTGCATGTAGGCATCAACTGAAATTGTCTGTTCTATAGGCTGGAATAATCCAGCATCTTTTTCTTCACCTTCCATAGTTGTCTGGGTAGGCCGGGGTGGATCTGTCTCTGCTTCCATGATAATCTGGGTAGGCCGGGGTGAGTCTGCATCTTCCTCCATAATAGTCTGGGTAGGCCGGGGTGAATCTGCATCTTCTTCCTTTTTGTCCTGCATAGCATCAGGAAGCTCCTTTGTTTGCTCTTGTGCAGCCTCTGAGGAACTTACTGGTTCTTGTGTAGCAGTAAGTTCTTGATCTTGCACAGCTTCAGGTGAACTTACTGGTTCTTGTGTAACAGTAAGTTCCTGTTCTTGGTCTTGCATGTTTTCCAGATGACCTGTTGGTTCTTGTGTGTCAACGGGTCTCACCGACTGCAATTCTTCTAAGGATCCTGTTGGTTCTTGTGTAACAACAGGATTTTCTTTCTGCATTTCCTCTGAAGCTGGTTTTTCTTCCTGCACCTCCTGTGAAACTCTTGTTGGTTCTTGTGTAACAACAGGGTTCTCATTCTGCAGTTCTTCTGAAACAGGTTCGTCCATCTGCACATTCTCAGGGCTTTCTGACTGCACTTTTTCTCCAGATCCTGTTGGTTCTTGTGTAGCAATAGGTTTTTCTACTTCTTCAGCATCATCAACTTCCTTTGTTTTATTTTCAGCCTCGAGGACTTCATCTGTTGATTCCTTCACTAATCTATACCCTGCCTGAGCATATATCTCGCCACAACTTGTACACAGATATTCGGTATCTTTGCTTTTCTCTGCTGCCGCGGCTGTTCTTGCTAAAATGTGCAGACTGAATTCTGCTTCATAAGCTTCCTTGATTCTTATTATCTCTTCCTGGTAATCCTGAATCATAGCTTTCAGAAACTCAATTTCTTCTTGTAGGGCAAGTATCGTAGGCTGATCCTGTGAGATAGTAGATTCAAATGGAGGCCGAGATTCTGCTACATTAATTTGGTCAATATTTCCCACAGGTGGTTCTTGTGTGTCACCTAGGGTAGTGGCTGGTTCTTGTATTGCAGCCACTTGCTCACTATCATTGTGGGTGTCGGCAGCTGTTCTTGTGTTACAGTTGTCTTAAGATATGAGGCCACGAAGCTATGAATGCTCTGGATCTCAGCCTCCGTCGGTGAGGGAGAAGGGTTTCGGGAAGTGTTCGGAGTACGGGGTTTTAAAACAATGGATGGTGGGCTGGAGAGCTCAAGGGATCCTACTACTGTCATCTTTCGTTTTGGTAGAAAGGCAGAGAATTGAGGTGTTTTCCTCTTCCTGCTGGCTCTTGTGACTGAAACAGTAGTCGGGGTGGTGGGTGCTTTGGTTGGAACCCTCGTTCTTTTTCTTTTAACTGGAGTTTTCTTTGGCTGCTGCATCTTTCATTTAAGCTGCATAATTGGGACATTATCTTCAGAATCATCAGTGGAGATACTGAGTATGGGGGCGGGAGAATTGATTCTTTTGGGTGACACAGTTGCTTCTTGTTCATTTTCTATAACATGCAGAGGTATTTGCTAGGATTGTTCGGGGGTATGTTCTGTCCACTGAGGGTTTTCTGAAGTGGTTTGTTCAGGGGTGTCGTCCATTTGTTGAGGAGGCTCCTGGTCTTGCTGAGGTCTATCCTCAGCTTGACGAGGAGTTTCCTCTTCTTGATGAGGACTGCCCTGCACCGGTTGTGGACTTCTTTCCCTCGGATGGGGATTAATGGGAGGTGGAGGGATGTTCAAAGGAAGAGCCCTGTTAATCAACAGTTGGACTAGACGATGGTGTTTTAGGGAGAGGGCTGGATTCTTCGCTTTCATAGCATATCGTGCCATATTTTTAGGAAAACCCAGCAAATAATATGGCATATTCACTAATTGACCATTTCTTAAGTGATTTAACAGAACGAAGTCGTGCTGGTAGATTAACTGGTAACGACCTTCGCATGTTAGATACTGCTTGACGAATTCGGCGACTCTTGGCCATGGTTGAGGTAGCGACCGCAATGCTACACCTCTGCCCTTGGTTTCTACTTCCTCACCCGGACGGAGAAAGTCTTGCTGCGCGTTCAGAATCAAATGTTTCCTGCTGAACCATCTTGTACCAGTGGTTGGAAGTCCAGTGACTTCAGCTATGAATTCTTCCGTAACCGGTACTTGAATTCCCTGAACAACAGAGAATCCTTCTGTCAAATTACATGTGAATTCTAGGACTTGTTGCTCATCAAAGTCCGGGAGTCTTCTAAAATATTCTATCCACCCGGCTTGCAAGAAAATTTGATAAATTTCCGGGAAGAGCTCCAGAACTGCTGTCGTGCCTGGTTCATGAGTGATAAGGGATCCTCCCATGGCTTATTGTTTCAGTAAATCTTCAGAGTTCGGGGCCGAGCTACCGATTTTAACTCAGAGTATACATTACAATTGGCAACATGCTGTAGTTTTTACATACAACCGGGAGAATTAAGGGTGGCGGTGGTTGGCGTGGTTAATCATTATGGAATTGCTTTGGTATCCCCCCCCTGCCCTTTTTCCTACGTGTGAGTGATATGATTGGGGAATGTAATCATTTGATGTACCTATCACCTTTTTCCGCTTATCTATTATTTAATGCTTATTCATAAACCTGCGTACCTTTGTCCTTTTACCTTTTTGGATTGCTGCGTCACAAAGTCTTTTCTCATTTGTTGTCAAATTATAATCATTATTGTGGATCTTGAAAGCACGGGCATGTGATAATGACGGGGGAGTGACGGTGAGGTTCTGTAATCATCACGAAAGGTGATGTTTTTCGTGTGGAAAGGATATTTCGGATCAGTAAGCACTGACATGGCACCGAGATTGGTGTTGCAGCCACAGGGGACTATGTCAGGGGAACGGGAAATGGTGTTGCAACAACGGGAATGGTGTTGCAGCAACAGGGGTGGTGTTGCAGCAACAGGGAATGATGTTACGTCAACGGGAAATGGTGTTGCAGCAATAGGGAATGGTGTTGCAGCAACGGGGAATGGTGTTGCAGCGACAGAGATGGTGTTGTAGCAACAGGGAATGGTGTTGCAGCAATGGGAAATGGTGTTGCAGCAACAGAGATTCGGAGTCCGCCTTATGGTTTCTTTTGAAGCCTTGCTCTCAGCTACTTTCCACGTTCTATCTGCAAAATCTGAAAATATAATATTGCAATCCTTGGCAGGAATTATTAGTTCCTAAAAAAAAAAAAAAAATGTCTAATTTTAATAATTACCTAAATAATAGAAATTCAAATGTTCTGAGGGACGGCAAGTTCCTCTAAAAAAGAATAATGTTTTATTGCCATGCAAGTAACTTTGAAGTCCTCTTTGGAAATCGGCCGCTGATACAACCGAAGTCGGTAGCCATTCACCAACAATGGTGTTCTGCTCCCATCAATTGTTACTAGTCTAACTGTTCCATTTGGGAAAACAGTTTCCACTTCATACGGTCCCAGCCATCTTGTTCTCAGCTTCCCTTGAAAGTTTTCGAAATGTGAGTCGTAAAGGAGAGCCCAGTCACCTTTTTGGAACTGCTTTTGCTTAATGGTTCTGTCATGCCATCTGCTCCTTTGTTGTTGTATCATAGTCGTTTGGTGGATGGCATCTAGTCTTTTCTCATCCAATTCCTGTAACTGCTACAACCTGGCTATCTGTGCATCAGTTAAATCTAGGTTAACAGCTAAGGCAGTTCTTAAAGTTTTAATTTCAAATTCTACAGGAAAAATAGCATTCTTTCCAAAAACCAATTCATAGGGTGAGAATCCTATTGTGTTTCTCCAGGTGGTTCTGTAAGCCCAAAGAGCCTCGGGAAAACGCTGAAACCAGTCCCTTCTGTTCTCCTTTATTGTTTTTGTTAAGATAGCTTCTATGACCTTGTTTGTGCTTTCCACCTGTCCATTTGCTTGAGGGTGGTAAGGTGTGGTCATCTTATGTTTGATATGGTATTTCTGAAGCATATCTTTGAAACCATGGGAATTAAAAGGAGGCCCTTCATCAGTGACTAATTCTCTGGGTAGCCCAAATCTAACGAAGATTTCTTCAAATAGGAATGTTAATACTGCCTCTTCATTAGCTTTGATGAGTGCTTTGGCTTCTACCCATTTAGTCATGTAATCTGTGCATACTAAATTGTAAACTCTTTGATTGGATGGAGGGTTAATAGGACCTACAAAATCTAATGCCCATTTCTCAAAGGGTTTGAGAGTTACCTGAGGGTTGAGTGGCATTTCATCCCTATGGTTGGGCTGGCCCATTCTT
>APFE030050089.1:3146-25642 GCA_000404065.3 Pinus taeda | reverse complement strand
ACGCAGGCAAGGTAGAGAGAACCTACGTACCCAGAGATAAACATGTTTTTTAATGACTTTCTCTCTTTTTTGAAGTTTGACATGGAGAGCAGAGGTATAGGGCTTGACAAGGAGGATAATATGACCATTGATGGAGCCATATTAACTGCAGATAGTCATGGTGACAAATTTTAGTGTAACAGAGAGGAAAACTTAAGAGTTGGCATGTAATAAATAGACAGTAAGGGTTTAGAGAGTCATATATGGGTAGGTCACATTGTCATCTTGACCGTTAATAAGTGTAGTTGTGGAGGACTGTTTGAGTACAGGTTATGGATTTTGAAGAGGAGATTGGTTATGAAAGAATCACTGAGACCATTTGTCATTAAAGTTGGAAGATATGGCAGAGACATCATGGCAGTTAAATCAAATGATGGTTGGTTAAGAAGATATGTGATTATACATACTATACAAACTTATGTTTTCAAATCGCTTTTTGAAATAATTTTTTGCATTTATCTTTGGAACCTTTACCTTTCACTTGCTAATTTTTTATGTTGATCCACAGGTACCTTGTGCATGATTGGTCTTCAAAACTTATGTTTCTTCAATTCCTTTCATACATGATTTTATTATGAACTGTACACTTGTGCCTGAACTGATAAACAAATTGTAGCTGCATAATCAAATTAGCTACAGAATATAATCAGTTGCAGAACATAATCAGCTACAGAACGTGAAACAGAAAGTAAAATATGGCTTATGGATCATGAATGAAATGGAAATGGCTATGTAAGTGAAATGAAATGAAATGTAAGACAAGATGATAAATGAAATGGAGATGGAATGAATACTGAAAAAGGAAACATTTATTGATGAAATATGATAATGGGATGAAGTGAGACTGTAAAATAAAACGGAGTGAGGTGAGGTGAGATGATTACTTTTGCAGAATCTAAGCTACTGAGTGACTGTGGCTTTTTGTCACTACTTATTCAGAAAGAAAATGGAAAATATAGAGTGTCAGAAACCTCTGATTTTCACTCTGTATTTACTGTATAAGTATGCCAATTAATGATTGGTTTTCAACCTTATACAATTTATTATTATTCTTATTATTATTAATTTTTTTTTGTTTTTCAGGAAAACTAAAGACTAAGTTAGTGAAGAAGAAGAATTCTTCTGCACTAGCTTCATTTTAGAATTGTCTTGGAAAATCTTATTAAACTCCTCTTTTGAAATGGGTTTCTGATATATTTTTAATCTATGACCATTCACAAGAAAAGGGATTTTACTTTCATCTATTGTTCTGATCCTCACTGCTCCATTACTAAGGACTTTTTCAATCTCATATGGCCCAAGCCAATGAGTTTGAAACTTTCCTTGAAAACCTTTAAACTTTTAATCAAATAACAGTGCCTAATCTCCCTCTTAAAACTTCTTGTCCTTGAAATATTTGTCATGCCATCTAGCCCTCTATTGTTGGACTATACTAGTCCTTTGAACTGTTGCTTGCCTGATTTCATCAAATTCATTTAATTTCTTTGGCTTATGCTTTTGTGCCTCTGATAAATCTAGTCCCAATTGGACTGCCATCTTGAAAGTTCTGCTTTGGAACTCTATAGGGAACATAACTTATTTCCCATAAACAAGTTCATAGGGTGTATGTCCCGTTGTGTTCCTCCATGTAGTTCTATAGGCCCATAAGGCTTCAAGAAGCCTTTCTGCCCAATCTCTTCTATGTAGATGCATAGTCTTAGTGAGAATTCCTTCAATCACTTTATTTGTAGATTCCACTTGACCATTTGCTTGTGGATGATAGGGAGTATATTTCCTATGCTTGATCTTGTATTCTTCCACAAGCCCTTCCACCAGGTTAGATGTGAATTGAGATCCTTGATTTGTCACAATTTCTCTTGGAACACCAAAACGAGTGAAGATGTCCTCAAAAACAAAATTAACTAAAGATTTTTCATTAGAAAAATGTAATGCTTTGGCTTCTACCCATTTAGTGACATAATCAACGCATACCAATATATACTTTTTCTACTTAGATGGATGATTAATTGGTCCAACAAAATCTAAGGCCCACTTTTCAAAAGGTTCGATGAGTACCTAAGTTTTTAATGGCATTTCATTTGAGGGAGCAGGTTTCCCTACCCTTTGGTAGCTGTCACATCTCTTGACATATTCTTTAGCATCTTTGAAGATGGATGGCCAATAATATCCTAAAGAAAGGATTTTATAGGCTGTCCTCTTGTCATCAAAGTGTCCACCACACGGCTCATCATGACAAGCCTTAAGAATCTCGGGCATTTCATCTTCCCTGACACATCTTCCGATCATAAGATCTGGCCTTGTTTTATACAAGTCGTTAGTGATCAATGAATATCTTGCACTTTCCTGAATAATTTTTCTTTTCTCTTTAGGAAACAAATGTGAAGGTAACTTTCCTATGGACAAGTAGTTAGCAATATCTGCAAACCAAGGAGTTTGAGTATTTACTGCAAAAAGATATTCATCAGGAAACTTATCTTCAACTAGAGAATATTCTTTGATATTCTGAATCTTGGACAAGAAATCAGCAACTGTGTTTTGTTTTCCAAGTCTATCTAGCACAGTAATGATGAATTCTTGCAAAAGTAAAAGCCATTTTGTAACTCTGCCATTAGTAATAGGTTTATTCATCAAATATATAATTGTAGAGTGATTTGTATGAACAAAGGTTTCATAACCTATTATATAGTGTCTGAACTTATTAATTGCATGAACAACAACTAAAAATTCCTTTTCAGTCACAGTATAATTCAACTGAGTGGGAGTCAAATTCTTACTTGTATAGTAAATGGCATAAGGAATTAAATATTTTTGTCTCAATACAGCTCCCAACGCTGTATCTGAAGCATCTGTTGAAATATGGAAAGGGAGTTTCCAATTTGGACCTCTTAAAATGGGTGCTTTAGAAATTTTTGTTTTCAAGGTTTGCCAGCTGGCAATCAGAATTCCAATTGAATTCAAAATCTTTGGTAAGCAATTTGAAGAGTGGGGATGCTATTTTAGTGAAGTTTTCTATAAATCTTCTATAGTACCTTGTAAATCCCAAAAAACTTCTAACATCCTTTTGGCAAATTGGAATTGATAATTTAGAGATGACTTCAACTTTAGACTTGTCAACTTTAATCCCATATCCTGTGTGATGTCCTAAAACAATACCTTCTGTAAACATCATAAAACATTTTTCATGGCTCAGTGAAAGGTTTTTTTCCTTACATCTTTTAAGAATTTTTTCCAAATTTTCCAAAGATTCTTCAACTGTATTCCCATAGACTATAAAATCATCCATATATACCTCTACACAATCATGTATTAGATCAGAAAAAATTCCTAGTACCACTCTTTGGAATGTTGCAGATGCATTACATAACCCAAAAGGAAGTACTTAATAGGCATAAGTTCCCCATGGATAAGTAAATGTGGTCTTATCCTGATCTTCAAGTGCTACCTGAATTTGATTATAACCACTAAAACCATCCAAGAATGAGAAATATTTCTTACCTGCTAATGTATCTAACACTTGATCTATAAAAGGCAAAGGAAAATGATATTTAAGGGTTTCTTTATTCAGTTCTCGATAGTCAATGCACACCCTCCATTTACCATTCTTTTTAGGCACAATTACCAAAGGAGAAACCCATTGGCTATCTGAAATTGGGTAAATGAAATTTACATTTAGTAATTTTTAGAGCTCTTCTTTCACAATCTCCCTAAGATTTGGATTCATCCTTCTCTGAGATTGTCTAATAGGTCTATTGTTTTCCTCAACGTAGATGTGATCGATACAATTCTTAGGATCAATGCTTTTCATGTCGGTGTATTCCCATGCAAATGCAGTAGAATGTTTTTGTAATGTTTTGATTAGCTCTTCTTATTGTAGTTTCTCCAAGTTTTTGTTTATGTTCAATGTCCTACCTGGAAATATTTCAATTGTAGAGCTACCAAACTCTTCCATAGAATAGAGAGATATCTGCCTAGATGACAAATATTCAACATTAGATTTTTCTTGAAATTGCTCATGGTCATATTCTGAAGATGATTCAAAATTTTGCAATGCATTTAAAATTTGACTATCTTCACTAATTTATTAAATAGTAAAGAGAGGTTGAATATCATATTCATCCTCAATCCATTATTTTCATCTATTTCTGTAATTTCTTTTTCTGGAGGATATAGAGTAAATTTCGATGCTGAATTACCATCAGAAATATGCATGTCACCAGATCTACAGCTAATAAAAGCATCAGCTGTAGCCAACCAAGGTCGTCCTAATATGAGTGGATGTCCTCCTAGATTGTTCTCGGGAGTTAAGATCATGAAATCAACACGATATTCCTAAGAAACTAAGGATACTGAAATATCTTCTAGCACACCATCTGGTTTGATTATTGATCTATCTGCTAGTTGCAGTAAGGTAGGTGTGTAAAGAAGATTAGGAAGCTTGAGCTTCTCCATAGTTTGTTTGCTCGTGATATTTATTACTGCCCCTAAGTCAATCAATGTATTTGGAATTTCAACTCCATTGATATGTGTTTTTACAATTGGACTTCCTAGATCCACATATTTTTGTATGGCAATTTTTTCCATTATTATGTCTGTTATTTTTCCTACCAGGTGAATTATTTTTGTTTCTTTTGCTTTTCTTCTTGGTTTTTTTATGATCAGCTCCTTTATTGTTTTGGCTAGAATTGGAATTTCTCTAATGTCTTGTAGCAAATAAATTTTGATACAGACATTCTTCAATTCATCTAGAGAATTATAGTTGGGCAACAAGATCTATTTTTCTAACCCTCTATCAATTTGTAGCCTTTTAGGAAAAGGAAGTGTAGAAGTAGATGTTGGTTGCTCAATGATAGGAGTTGTGTTTATTGATTCTTTTTGTTTTTGTTTCTCAATGTCTTGGTTTTGGAGAGATGTTCCCTCAAAACTTTTATTGACCTTTAAAGAATCTTCCTCAGAACTGTCTTGTTCCTGAATAACTACAGAAGGTCTTTCATTTTCTAATATCCTTCCAGATCTTAGTTGAACATCAATAAGATCTAGAGGAGTAATCATGTAAGCTGGAAATTGTTGTCCTTCTACCATGTAAACATTCTGAGGGTTTCTATTGTTGGGGTTTGGTGATGGTTGGGCAAGTAGATGATTTGGTTTATGCTGAAATGGCAGCAAGAGTTGAGGATTTTGGTTTTGTTGTGGAGGTTGTTGTGGAAATGGAAATGAAAGTTGAGAATTCTGATTTTGAAGTTGTGGCTACTGATTTTGTTGCTACATGTGTGGGGGAGGATAATTCTGATATAATGAAGGATATTGATAATATTGATAAAATCTCCCATAAGGATTTTGTACTCCTTGTGCCCACGATTGAGATTGAGGTTGAGGTTGAGGCCAAGGTTGCTGCCAAGAATTCCAATTTGGTGGGGACTGAAGATACATTTGATTGTTAAATTCCTAATTTTGTGGTCCTTGCTAAGGTCTTCTAGCAACAAAACAAGGAGGTTCTGCAGAATTTGGAACTGTTTCCTCTTGAAAGATAGCCTTAAGACTTGGGACTGAAGGACAACCCTTGGTCTCATGGTTTTCTACCCAAATCATATCAATTTATACAATTTTCACATCTAAAGGGAATTCCTTTAGAACATGTTTTTTAATGTATTTTGGACAAAAAATGGCTAAAGCATCAGCCTCAGTGTTCTACTTGTTTTGTATTTTAAGGGTGTCTAATTGCTCACTAAGGCTCTCTAGAATTTCAGTTTTAAATTCATCAAGCATATTACCGATTTCTACCCTACTTACAGATCCTGTTGCAAATTTGTTTACTCTAACAAGAGAAGGATCTCTTGGCCCTTTCCCTGTTTTAGATTTCCCTCTTGAGAGATGAACACACAATTCTCCTATATCATTTAATGGGAGTTGAGAAATATCTCCCTTCCCCATCATGTTAAGGATATCTATCCACTCATCTCTAATGACTTTTAATAAAAAAACTTTCAAGGTTTCTTCATCTAAATCATTCATCTTTGCTCTTTTCAAATTATAGTTGAACCTCTCAATTAAATCTTCTAAGTTTTCATTCTCTCTTTGCATCATTTTGAACACTTCATCTTTGTGATTGGTAGGCATGCAATAATCCAAGTACCTATCCAAAAACATTTTTTCATGTCATTCCATGTTCTAATGGACTGAGTAACTAACCCCATGAACCATTTCAAAGCAACTCCTTTTAGTGTTGAAGGAAACGATTTGAGTTTTTTAAAGTCTTCTAGATAGTCGTAGGTTTTGCACAAGACTTCAAACTCAAATAAGAATGTTTCAGGATCCTCGCTTTTCAACCCATGGAAGTTTGGGAACACAGAAGGTGAGATATTTTTCATTGTGGCATGTGTTTCCTCATCCACTATAGGGAATCCAAACTAATTATCTACTCGATTATTCCCTCTACCTTCTCCATTATTTCCTCTACCTCGTCCATTATTTCCTCTACCTCTCTCTCGACCCCCTCTTCCAAACAGTGAGAATTATCCATCTTGTTCTTCTTTTGCCATTATAGTTTCTTCAGAGTCAGTATAGGGTTCAACATGTAAGGTTACTTCCTCCTCCTCTGGTTCTTCTATTAATGGATTATGGGAGAGAGGTTCTACTTCTTCTTCCTCACCAGGTGTTCCTAATTCTTCAATTACAATGTGCTCTCCTATGGAGTTGAAAAAGGTTATTCCTGTTGTTGGAGATTCGAAATTTTTCTCTCATAAGACTCCCTTGGTAGATGAAATAGGGGATTCTATTGATTGGATTTCTGCCCTTGGAATTCCAGGAGTCCTATGGCTGGGAGTATGAGTTTGGGATGGAGGTGTGCCTTTTCTTATTCTTGGTGGAGTAGGTGGTGTTGTAGGAATTGAACTTCTGCCCCTAGCTATAAATCTACCCCTGGAGTCTCTTTCTCTATGCATGTCATTTTTTTTTTTAATGTAAGAGATAAGGCTACCTAGTTACACTTCCCTGACAACGACGCCAAATTGTTTGGTCAATTTAGTGTCCTAAATTGCTCTACATAAATTATCAATCTGGGTATCGTAAACTGATGAAGTGTAATGCATTGTTTGTGCTAAATAACCTTTCTTAATTTGTTGTTTTTGTGTTTTATGTTGTTTTGTGGGGTTTTTGGTCTTTTAATACCTAATGATTTACAATGTAATTATCCAAAAAAACTTAAATCTAACTTTTGTAATGGCTACTCAAAATCTAAAAAATGAAAACAGAGCTTTTAAGAAAGAAATGAAAATAGAGATGAGAAAGACTTGGAAGCAAAGCTTAAGCAAGAAATGAAAACAGAGTCTCTATTATTGTTTTACCATTATTTCCAAATCATGAATTAAGAACTGAAAGTGAAATTTTCAATTGATGCCTAACTAATTACAGAAATAAAACTAAATGAAATACTTAGTTACTCTACCTCTCAATTTTAGGAGAAAGTCTCCTTGGGATGACATTTGAGGAATTTTGTACTTCATTAATCTAAAAGAAAGCAAATACAGAGATGCAACAAAGACTCATTGCATAAATGAAATGCTCAACCACTTAGTTTAGATGAATTATCAACTTGAAGGATTTTTTAGAAGCATTCATTAACACCATGATTTAGTAAACTTAAAAATAATGGCAAAGACAGTAAATGGCAATGATCAGTCTAATTGAGAATTTAAACTAGCAAAATAGTGAATGAAGTAAACTAAATTACATTACTGAGTTTCATGTTCTAACTACTGATAAAAACTAGAAAGAGATCAAGCAAATGGAAGCTACTCTAAATTATGAACACTATTAATAAGAAAATGATGGAAATTGCATTATGCACATTGTCAGTAAGAAAATTACTATAAACACTGTGAAAGAAAATGATAAATTTACAATTAAGAGGAAGAAGAAAATAAAATGAAATGAAACCTTCTTCAGTGCAGTGGCCCTCTGCAACTGATTAGGCTACACTTGCTCAATCAACTCCAAAGAAACTCATTCAGATTCTCATAAAACATGTGGTCTTCATATTAAAAACAAGACACAAAATGCCCAGAAATTACAGATTTCAGAACTTGATTTCACAATAAAACTATTATTACCACTACTAACTCCTATGGTCCTTTGCACAGGTATTTATAAGAAAAACCATGTAATTGTTTGTGGAGAAAAACATGCTACAGTCAAACACGTAGAATACAAGTATGCGGAATTTCTTCCTCAGCTGCTGGAGACATAAATCCAAGACATGGTGGCTGTTGGATTTGGTTGTGCAGGTGGGTGCTGGAGTTTCGGATAACGCTTCCCATCACTGTGAAACGTGTTAATTACCATGAAACAGAGTCCTGTTACCTTCGGTCTCTACATTTGACTTATCCATTGATCGTAGTCTTATGCCATCTTCTTTGTCGACCTGGGCTAAGTGAACAGGACAGGGCTCATGTCACTATGATTTCCAAGCTGCCCATGTAGCTAGTTTCTCCTTCTAACACCTGGAACCTGTTAAAGCATGAAGGTAGCTGCGGAATAGCCGATTAGCTGTAGAATAGGTTGTGTTCTGTAGCTAATATACAAAAACTTATTCAAACAAAAAAGCATAAAAGAATAATATGTAAATCACTAAATTTCCTCCTTAAGACAGTATATACCGGTCATTGGTGATGAGAATGCATCTTTCTCATGGAAAAACAAGGAAAAAGAATGAAAAGGGTTGCTATGGAAAGAGTAATTTTGAGGCTCAATAGTGTTGCTCTTGGACCATGCCTTCACCAACATGGGTCAACCAATGTGTCAGTGGCTACATTGGAAGTATCACTTCATGTGATCAGACCCATGCACTGTTAGCTTAAGAGTAGGAGTAGTGTTTTGTTTTGGTTGTTTGCTTGCATGCTTGTTTGCTTACTTATGTCACATTTTTGTTTGTTTGCTCGCTTGTTTTCTTTCCTCTTTGCTTTCGCATTTACTTCTGCTTCTGCTTTGTTTTATGTTTGTTTTCTTGTTTTTGCGCTCGTAGGTTAGCCTCACATGAAACTATGCATGCGTCTTGAAATGAGCTAGGTAAAATACAAGAGGCCTTGTGGAGCTATCACTACTTGGTTATCTATTGTCCTACCTTTGTATGAAGAACTTGTTATCTTTAGTCCATGATATTTCAGTGGAAAATATGCATTGTTTGAAGTGAACCTTGGTGAAAACATAATGCTTGTGTGCTAACGTGTGTCACCTACTCTAGTCGATTGTTTTTGGGTTAACCCTTGGCATCTCAATCAAGTAGAGTAAGGTGAGGGGGAAACCTTAACAAGAACATCAGAGGTATATATAAACTAATTCTTTGAAGGAACAACCTCTTCTTCTCTCAATAAGTCAGGATCCCTCTTCTACCTCTGAAATGAATAAGTGTTATGCACAGTTATGAAAAATGAAAAGTGAAAATTTTCTAAATTAAAAATGAATAATGCGAAAGAAGAGAAAGGCTCCCTACATGGAGAGCTGATGCAAGCAACTCCACCAAGGTACTAACAAGGCTCACTGGCAGTGGAGCGTTGCTTGTGTTTCTACGTGACTCCATCAGGGTACTGTCCAGGCCTGCTGGTAGTGGAGCAACACTAGAGATGAAACTAAGACTCTGATGACTATGTTGCTTGTGCACCATTATACCCCTCATCCCCAATCAAAAAACCGTGTTGGCTTGGCTTGGAATGTGTGTCAACCGACCAAGAGCTTGGCAGATGCTACATCTTACAATAAAGAAAGTGTGGGAACCAAGACGAACAGAGAACTGAACAATACTTCTAGAGGTGTTAGACTTTCTTTTCACGAACAAGGTCCATTCAGAGAGATGGAGTTCTACTAGTGTGTCGCCAAGTGTTCTAGCGGCTACAAGCACCCTCCAAATTTTTTCCTTAGCTTTGTTTTGTAGCCTCCCTACCAACCATCCTGAGAAGCATGCCTTTCATTGTCAAGTACACAAGCTTCAGTGGTTTTCTAGTAACATGAAAGTCTGTGCATGATATCTTGTTGCATTCCCCTCACAGGCTGCTTCCTAGAAATGGTCCAACTACAGGCTGAGCAACTACCTCAAGAAATTATGCAATTCTAGAGGGGAACCAACCTTCCCTCTAGAAATTGCACAATCCTGACTTGAAGTCTACTGGACTTGGGAATTGAGCAATTATGCCTGTCAACCTTCCCAGAGAAAACTACGCCATGTGGCCCAGCAGGACTGCTCAGTCCAAAAATTGTGCAATCGTGGGCGACAGTCAGCTGCTCAACCCAGAAATTGCGCAATCCCTCTGGGTAGCCAACCCAACTCCTTTCCAAAAACTACACAAATTTCTCCCTAAGGCAAGCAGGCTACATGTGCCATCAGGTTTACTGGTTCCACCCGGGACCAAGAAAACTTGACTTGCATGCATGGGCTTCTTTTTCTATAAATAGAAAAAAGAAACATGCAAAAATCATCCCTATATTTGAGGGAGCTAATTTTAGCATCTTGAGGTTACATGCAAAGATCGTTTTAGAATATTTCCTCCAAGTGTCGTATTTTCCTAGATTTGTGGCATGCACATCATGAACATCAAACTTATTTATTCGACACTTCAGAGCTCACTTCTTCACATCAACCTTGGAGCTCTGACATCCCACAACACATCCAAGAGTCTTTGACACATCCAGCTCAACTATTTCCTTGTAAGTCCTCTTCACTTATGTTTTGCAGTATTTTTGTCACTTTTTGTGTTTTGGCTTACGTGTGTGTTGTCTACATGATTTCTATGAATGATTGTTGTCATTTTCATTCATATTAGCTTATACTAGCACCGTTTTAGTTTTCGTTAGCATCTCACTATTGTCGCATGCATGACACTTGCACAAACAGTCGTCGATTCGGCGACTCGCTTCACACACATGCATGTTGTTCTAGTTTCTGAATCTTGCATTCACTATTTCCATGCACAATCATTCACTCTTGCTTACACTCAGTATCACCATGCATTCACATTCACATTTTCTTTCATTTTCCTGTCGGTAGGTCTAAGCAACCTTGGCCTAGACTCTCCCTCACCAATACATCATTGTGCAATCCTGAGAGGGAAGCCTCTGCCTTCCTCCCAGAAAATGAGCATTTCTTCCTAGTGACTTTCCTCTAGCCTTGCATTTCTCAATTCTGAGAGGCAGTGACTCCTGGCCCAGAAAATTGTGCAATGTAGTCACTGGGCCTACAACCCTTACCAGCTATAATTGTGCATTGTGCAATCCCAGTAGCCAGTAGGCCAGTCTCGATTGTGAATTATGCAATTCCAGTAGCCAGCTAGCTTCCCAATAGTCTGAACTACCTTTTCCGCAGTTCAGGTAGCTAATATCCTGGCCTCCCAAGAAAAATTATGCAATCCTTACTAGTCAATCCCCATGTATGTTGCATGTCATTCCTAAACTTTGTTTTAGTTTTAGCTAACATATTTCTTTCCATGCACATCGCCATGTCTCCATATTCAGTAGGTGTTTTCCAGTCTCTCAAGAGTTCGGGATCAATGGCCTCCAAGAGAGCATGATCAAAGGACACCAACGAAAGCGCAACTAGAGCAGCAATTGAGTGAGTGTCTACAAGTTTACCGATATATGAAGACACCAATCTGATTATAGACAAGGACATCAAGCTGAAATGGAAAGAGTTCAATGATGCATTTGCTTGCACATTTGGAGAATACCTCGAAGAATGCCGAGTCTATGTGAACATTCACAAGTTTGGCTTGTACCAGATTGAATGCAGGTATCTCGTGCTCCCATGCATGGACATGATACATTGGATTGTCTTACACACTGATCCTAAGACAATGACATTGAGCAGTGTCAATGGGATGAATATTACTAACCTCAAGGCATTGGATTATGACCAGATGTACCATATGTCGAAGCCTGTGATCACTATGGAGACACCCTTCAACATACTCAACAATAATGCCAACTCTAGGGATACCTTAAAGAACTTGGTGAAGGATCCAGCCAAATTCAGGATGAAACCCAACCAGATCTACAAGATGCAGATATTGTGGAAGGTGTATCAATACTTGGTCACATTTGCATGTCCCTTGTATGGCCAAGAAAGCACAAAGACTTTCCCATAGAGTTGGGTGATCGCGTTGGACCAACTAGTTAGTGAAGTAAAAGCTTGCAACTACTATGAAATGTTGGCTTAACAACTGAAGGAACAGGTAACAAGAGCTCGACAGCCACCCAAAGGTAACCAAGAAGAAATCTACATGTCCACTTACATCTTGGATGCAATCTATGCCCATCAGGAGTTCTAGGGCTTGAAGTGTACATGGACATTAGCGAAGACCTCTATGAAAAATTATTGTAAAATGTTGTCTGAATGCAGCTTCAAAGGATTTATCACACAGTTGTTAGATCATTTTGTCACCCTGGTGTATAAGATGATATTTGAGCACGATCCACCTAGCATTTCGAAGGAAGCGATGGAGGCACTGATCGATATAGCAGATTGGTATGCCTCACCATTCGACACCTTCATACGGATGTATAGTGCGGAGAAGCCTACGCATCTTCTACCAAATTTTTCCTTGGAAAAGATCGTCATGCAGGAAGTATTATACCACATCTCGATAGGACTGTCACTTAGGCTGCACCAGAAGAGGAAGGCACCTTAGCCTACTCTTCCATTACAGATTTGGTTATATGAGATGTAGAATTTCAAGCATGTGGATGTCGAAGCAGAGGAGATCAAGAAATATCCATTCGACACCCGAAGCTACAATCTGTACGACCCACATTGTTTTGTAAAATATCACTACGCAAGAGTGAAATTTCAATGGATCCACGCGATATGCCATTGGGCAGAGGAAGACCCATGTAGATATTGTTACAACTTCTCCAGGCCCAATGAACCGGTCAACATCACTATGGAATGGTTAGCAAATCAGTGTGAAGCAGCATCCAAGAGAGCACCAGCAGCTGAGGTAAACATACCAACGTAGGACAAAGGTAAGAGGAATATTTTCAACAGCATGGAGGAGGATCAAAGCTACAAGTTTCGAGCAGACCCACTTGTGTAGAAAGCAACTTTGGAAATAGAGATGAAGAGGCAACAATGCAACAAGAGGAATGCACAAAGGAAAAGAGAAAAATGGAGAATGGAGGAAATAGAGAAGGAGTTACATGAGTTGAAGGAGAAACTCCATAAGGAACAAGAGCTACACAGACAGGAGAAGGAAGCGGAGCAGGAACAAGTACAATAGGGGGCACAACATGTACAGATAGATGAAATTGTGCCTATAGTGGTAGTCGACTCATCTAAAGCTGGAACCATGTAGGCAGGGTGAACAGTCATAGGAGCAGGACTTTTCTCAAGAGATTGAACAAGCACTTGAGCAGATGGATACAGACATGGAGAAACAGGAGTTAGAGCAAGACATCAACCTCATGCCTCACCACCAAGAGGTCGACCCATCAGCTTCACCGGATCCAAAAGCAGAGCAAGTCCCAAGCGACGAAGGAGACACTAAGATCCTTCCAGATAATTCATAGGGTGATATGCACAACATTTCATTCGATGAGTCCCAACATAGATTTGTGCAATCTCACAGAGTATCGAATCCATATGATCACACATCTCTTGTGCAGTTTGAGGAATGAGTGATCATGTTTGACATGCGCAAGCATCCAACAACATTGTCTGATGCTACCAGAGCATATGTTCAAGCCACTAGCTCAAGTGTTCGCTTCCTGATAGTAGAGAATGAGTGAATAGAAAAGGAGTTATAGAAGGCTAAGTAGGGAAGAGAACTGGTTACAGCATCTGTGCAGGCAGAGTTGAAGAAGCAATAGTAGATGAAGTATTGTCCCTTAACACAGTGATGCAAGCATTGTATTCCAAGTTTGGTACCATGCATAAGGTAGTTTTCCATCTCAACATCTGGCACTGACGATGTGCTAGGAGAGAACATATCTTGTCGAATGTGCATGTTGTTGTTAATTACATGCAAAGATGGACAATGAGAAACAAGGGAGCCCCATTACACTTTCCTAAGATGATGACAACCAGAGAGGTCGAGCAGAAGGCATGCATCTGGATTTAGATCCTAAACTATGAAGATATCCTGTAGCTCATCACTAATCTACAAGCTTCCCATGCACGGGTATTCACGAGTATGGATGTTGTTGTGCGCACACATGTGATCCCATCTAATGGGACACTCACTAGGTAAAGAAAAAGGCACAGGTCCGACTGGAGCTTGACTCATACTTTGACGAGTTGATGCACATAGCCACTAGCCCAGACTTGGTGATCAGTGTAGACACCATGCATCAGTATGTTGTTGGTCTGACCACACTCAAAACAATGATGTGCATGTTATCAGACAAGTTGGAGAGAGGAGCTTGAGTAGTGTACCTAGATGCTATGGAGGCAAGAGTTCGTTTCCAGAAAGATGTCACCTTAGCGTACATGAACACCATCATAGACTACCGAGATTGGCATCATTTCACCACTATCGACCACCATGAGGATGTCGAAGAGCTCATCTTCACATAGTTGTCTAATTCATAGTGATTTCTTGTATGGCTTGCTCAAGCCTATTTCGTCTCACATGGGTACATGTGCAGATTGTATGTAATGTCTTGTCAGGTGTAAGTTCAGGTGTCGATAGTTGGATGTAGCAGTCATAGAGTAGATGAAATTCATGAGGGTAGGTGAACTATCACAAAGAGGAATGTCAAGGGCCACCCCACCCTTTGCTATAAATAGTCTCTCATAACTCATTGTATAGGCTTTTGTTTAGCCAAGCTTCTGATAGGAGTATCTTAGAGAGAGCTTGGACAGTATTGTAATGAGCCCTGCCTTCTCCACTGTGTAGAGCTAGTATATCTCTTTGGAGGAGCAGGCAGCAGTGACTGTAACATTTTGTTGTAGGAACTAGTGGTTGGTCATGGTTTTAATGTGTGACTAGAACTTACACTTCTTAATATAACAGATCCAGCACGTTTCATGCATATGTCGTATTGTATTTCAACTATCGTTTTTACTCTAAATGATGTATGTATCTATTCGCTTATGAATGCATGTGTAGCTATTTTTTGTATATGTATGTACGAATCTTTCTAAAATGTGTTGTTGGTTTAACCATCACTTTGGATTGCTAGCTTACTTTCCTTCCATGTTGTGATGCATCTTTGCTTGTGTGTTCCCTTCTTCACTACGTGCTTTCACAGGTTTCTAAGGGGCGCACTCACCTCACCCTCCATATGTTATGTTAGAGCCACTCATGCACCTTCCTTGACTTAATGTAGATGTCACAACCTTGCTACCAACATGGACATTTTACTTGCCTCTGTGTGAAACCGTGGTCAAGGCGATACTGTACAACCCACTACTGGGACTCCTATGCCAAACGATCTGAGGTATAATTGGGATTTCTTACTGGGGAGATCCCCTGACATGTTGGTGGGTCCAACACCATTAATAGAACACTTTCACATCCTTCACCATATACTCAACAAACTTATGGCTATCTGTAGGGGGGCACCATTTCCTCCAACACTCATGCCCCTCCTAATAGCAACATGTTTTTAGGGCCAAACAATGCTCAACTTGTCTACCAAACCATTGCTCCTCCACCATCTCATCACTATGCACAGTCGAGCAATCCATCCCCTCAAGCATTAGTATTGTAGCCTCCAATGCATCCTTAGCCCTAGCAACCATCGCCACCTCATGGTAAAGTGTCTATGCAAATAGAGTGCAACCAATCCCAAAAAATTGATGAAAAATAATAAGGGGAAGGGTAACAAGGGTAACTAGTGTAATCAAGGTAATCAACCTAGTGAACCCTAGGGGAACCAACCGAATACCAACAACCAGCAACAAGGTATTCAGCCCAAGTAGAACAAGACTATTCATATGAACAAGCCTTGGGCATATTGTGGTGTACATGGCCATTATACACATGAATGTCCTCTCTTACCCCAGATGTGCCAACTGTGGGAAGCTCAAGAAACTTCTAGAGATCAACAATTGCCTTAGAATCCTACGTCATCTCAACCAGCACTGCTTACAAATCCTTTCCCCCAGTAAGGATTTGTTGCTACTCAGTCTCAGCCAGGTCAAGTAGCCCATTCCCCCCAACCTTCTGGTCCTAGTGACAACCATATTGTCATGATGAATTCTGATGAGGTCAATACCTCTGATATCAAATTGCAAACTTTATCACGTCAATATGACAATCCATCCACTTCATATACCACTGAGTCCAAAACCAAAGAATCTACTGAGCCTCTTATGACACCAAATGGTCCACTACAGATTCCTCAACCTAAATTTGAGGAAATTCTTAAAATCCCCAAGGGACAATTACGTCGTAACGTTGCTTCTAACTAAGATACCCATACATATCGTATAGTAGATGACTTGGAAAAATCACCTGCTTCCATATCCACGTTAGAGGTACTCCAATTATGCCTATCTCAAAAGAAAGCTCTACTAACTGCTTTCAGTGTAGTAGATCCTTCTGACGATCGTTTGATTGTCTTCCTAGTTGATACATCATAACATCCCCCATTACCTTCATTCATTTCTTTCTAGATACCAATCCAAATCTGTAATTCCATCATCTCCCGATGCATTATTGACGAAGGTTCATCCACGTGGTGATGTCCTCTGTCCTCTGGAAACAACTTAAGTCACTTGAATTGTCCCCATCCACCATCACTTTGTGAGCTTGGGACGATTACTCCTCCCAGCCTCTTGGCATGTATCACAATTGTCCAGTGACTCTTGCAGGGAAGATTATCCATGTAGACATTGATTTTATTGATGCCCCTCTATATTACAACATTCTCTTAGGTCGTAGTTACACTTATAACATGTCATTCATCACATCCACTATTTTCTGTAAGATTTTCTTCCCCCATGAAGAGAAGATCATCACCATTGATCAGTTGACATACTATGAGTCAGCATCCATGACCTCCTCTGAGTCCATTATCTCGTCAATGTCCAATAAGTAGTCTGCAAATCCTCCCATTGGTGTTTCAAATAGAGTCTAAGAATATTCCTCATTGTTGGGTTCTTTCCCTAGTCCTCCCCCTCTCATAAGACACTAGTTCTTTGAGTGTTTGCATGTTACAAGTGTCATGGGCTCCTCACAAGAAATTTGGTACATCTGAACAAGAGTTAGCTCCTTAGCACCCTATTGTTCCCACCTTATTTGAGCCATCTGGATTCAACCACCTGGGACCTCCTCCATTTGTGGGTGCCTCTCCTATGTTCCCATGAGGAACTATTCCTCCAGGTCTCAATCATCTAGGAGTTGTTTCGCTAGCACATTACCATGTAGGCCAGATACCTTCCCTGTCTCCTCCTCCGGCAATATTTTATGTCCCTATCATGGCTTTGCTGGTCCTCCCTAATATGATTTTGGGGATCCCATTTGGGTACATTGATCCCCCTATAAGCACCCCGCCTGCTCAGCCATGACCATATCATGCATTGACCCTGGTTCAACCAATCCCTACGGCCCCTACCGCTACTCCAGTTCCACCACAACCTCAATAAGAAACCACTCCTATTGTGAAAGCATCTGGATAGTGGGGGAAAGCCAAGAGGAAAGAACCTATGGACAAGGCTCCCCAAGCTCCTCAAGCACCCAAAGCCCTAAAGCTGTCACCTCCATGCACTTTGTGTAAAGTTGTTAAGCATGCCACCAATAACTATCGTGAGCTTCCTCATCTCAAACCTTTGGTTCATGAAATGGTCCCTGAGTAAAATATCCCTGAGGTCCAAATTACCTTACTGGGTCCAGCCAAGAAACTCAAAATGTTACACACAAATCACCCTTATGCCTTGTGCAGTCATCATGGTCACTATTCCCATTGTTGCCCTCATCTCAACAAGTTTCCTAATTTCCTCGAGGCACTTTGCGAATACAAGACCACTTGTAGTGGATCACCTACTCCTCTACCCATGGGTTCTGTTATCACTAGTAAACTAGAACTGTGGGAATCTGGTCTGACCATCGTGATCCCTCCCCCTCTGTCAAGATGATAGACTCCATGGGCCATATCGTTTACCTATCGTCATCCTTGATTTCCTCGCAGGAAAACCTTTCTGAGGTTTCTGCACGTGCTTCTATCGAACCTCTTTCAATAGAATCCCAGGTCTCAACATCGATAGATATTCGATCTACTAGCTCATCGTCTACCATTCCAGATGATGCACCAGGTACCTCCGCCGCATCATGTAGTCAGTATTCCTCCCGTCCGCCCATTTTCCACTCTAATGAAGACATCATGGATGCTAAGTTTTCCCTTGATTACCCTTGCACTTAGGCAAGGCAGCATCTATTTTGGAGGATTCTAAAGTCCATCTCCTTCCTAATTCTCCCAATGCACTATACCTCAATAAATTTCACTCATAGCATATCCCTTTGATTTGCATGTCTTTATTTCTACCATGAATTTAGGTAGGTTGCATCATCTCATCTATTTTCTTTTGTGCCATTTAGATGGCTCCATCATCCACACCGTGCATCGGTTATGTCAACGGTGTGAGTCACTTCTCTAGGAATCTAGCCTTGGAAGCCTCGGCCATCTTTACCCCCTTGCATATGTTAGTCCTTTTGAACGACGTGTACATTGGATCTCCCACCAATAACAAGGCTGAATATGATGTAGTGATAGGTTTGTTAGTCATTTCCCTTTCTCATCACATCCTTCATCTTCATGTTCATTTAGATTCCTTGCTACTTGTCATGCAATTGAATGGTGTGTATCATGTGCATAACCGAATCCTATTTATAAAATATCTATGAGTTAAGTTGTTGGTACATGAATTTTAAACCATCACTTTCAGTCATGTTCTTAGATCCCAAAATAACTATGTAGATATGATTGCAAACAACATTATATATTGCCATTTATCACATATATACCATAGAAGACAACCATAAACATAACACGTGGTGAACCATCATCATCATATAAAATGCATAATCATATTATGTATCAAATAAAACACATAAGTGTTTGAAGCCCATAGCTCTAAATACATCTGACATGCCCATAGCATGTTGCAAAATCATAACCACATGTCCCCATATCTAGTCACTTTTTGGTGGATCTTGCATCAAAGGCTCTGCTCCACCTGCACATAGATCGCGTACTTCCTGACCAGCCATCGCCATGCACCACATGATCCCTTGCCAGTCTAAGGAAAGGCATGTACACTCATCAGTGTATTGATCATCTAACTCATGCCATCAATGCTCAATAACTCTTGTTAAGAGTACCTCATACCTACGGTGTAGATCAGTGAGTAGCACACCATCCTATGGAGCCTAACATGACGATGATGTTCCCTGATTTGTAGACCCTAGTGGTGCAAATTGTCCTACATATCCTGTTAGTTTTATCAGTGTTATGTATACATACCACACATTTTACACTAAGTACCATATACATGTGATAAAAATATGAAATGCACCATAAAAATAACAACTTAACACTTAGCGTCTGGTCCCCATGCTCACCCAGGTAGAAGTGGTAGGTTAGGATCACCTTGATAGTTCATCCTGCTATAAGGATAATCATCAATGTAGAAGGGCATATGATCCCAGGGTGCAAAATATTTGGGTCGGAACACCCATATGACTCCCCCTCCTCTCCTCTCTAGAGTAACTGCCCCCAGTGGCACATCTTGGGCTCATGTGGGCTCCCATCTCAAATCTGTACATGATGACAGATGGTGGGTATCTTCTTAAAGAAGAATGCACACAACACTATACCAAATGCACAGTCATGATTAACCTACCTCCTACATAGACTTATTTTTCATTTCAGCGATGGCAGCATCATCTAGGCCCATCCATAGTAAGTCCCTGCCAAAAACACTCTCAAACAACATCATCTCCCATTGGTGATGTGGTGGAATGCTCGGTTGCCCAAAACCTGTAGTACTACTGCGACAACATCCCATGTCTCTAGTTTGTCTAGATCATTAATTGGGATGGTCATGCCCTTCACACGCACACCCCATGGAAAATGGTGCTCTAGAAACTCTGTAATGGTCCTCCTACGAGGCAACACTATATGTATATCACCCACCACCCCTAGGGGAGGCAGTCTGGTCAAGAAATAAATATCCTGTAACATGAGCTCAATATTGTGCCCCTCCACTACAAAGACCTCCTGGTCTGGATCCCAATATCTCATAATCCTCGATAGCAAGGGCTCACCTGCCCTCATAAATGGGTTCTCTACCAACTTGAGAACCCCGTAGTGGGCTAACACCCCTCGAACCCCCTGGTCCCTTTGAATACCGAATCAAATGGTATCCAAATCTTGCTCGTGCCAGTTTATTATCAACTCTACCATACCTGCAAAACACCACATGTCTTGTTAGTTCAGAGACGAACACATTGGCCTTGACTAATCAACCTACAACACCCACCAGGCCAAGAGACCACCCCTCTTTTCTACTCCAAATCCCAGTTTTCTACCCAGAAACTATAAGCTCGTAGGATTTTCCCTCTTTCCTGTGAATGAGATAATAGTTTTGGGCCCAAAAAGTGCAACTCGGCCAAGAAGAGGAGCCTGGGTTTCTCAGGGTACTACAGGCAGCCAAATCAGGAAATCGACCACTAAAATTGAAGAGATGAGTAAGGCAACCTACCTGAAAGTCACAAATCCTAATTTTGATGGTTGGTTTGTCTGCTATGATCTCAAAAAGATTTAGGGCCACTTCCTCCTCTCCAAATTCACCAGAACTCACTTAGAAAATGAATTCAAAATGGAGGGAAAACGTCCTTTTATAAAAAAACCCACAATTTTTTGTCTTCCATTGTGACCAAACCATAGCTTAGTTTGATGAACTGTCAACACCATTGGAAAGATATCATCGAGTATTATAATGAGTATTTCTTAGTTTCTGATGATTTGACACTTCATGAGGAAGTCATTTTTCCAATAAGGGTCACTTCATCGGCTCTTCAAATCAAATTTCTTCATATGCGACATTTTTACCTTAGCGACCATCTCCCCTTAATGCCTGTCATCTCACGTGTCAATTTTAGTCATGAGTAACCATCATTTGCTCATGCTTTCATGGTCCCCACCGGGCCTATTTTGTGTGGTAGCGTCATTGAGTGACCCTTGCTTAGAGCATTCGCGATGAGCCACCTTTGCATCCATGGAATCTATTTCACGTCCCATTATATCATGTCATAGTATTCCATCCATTTTTTAATATCGTTCATATTGTGTTGCCCATTTTTTTCCTCCAGTCATACTATCCCCCCATCCCCTCCAGAGTTGAGTCAGCCATTTCCATGACAACCATGCACTTTATGCTCTGACAAGGAAAGTCATATGTTTGTCCCTCAGTCCCATTTTCTCCATATTCCCTGGTGTCAGTCCATAAGTCACATTAATTTTTTCCCCTCATGCCTTAGTTGAGGATCCTCATTACCTCACTTATCGTGGGCCCTATTTTGTCGACATCAGCTCATTTATTCCAGAAGAATGATGTAGAGGGTGATGTATCTTGGTTCCAGCTTCCTCTCTCGTTCGGTGCCTTAAGTTTGGGAATTCTTGTGCGTAGTGTTTTGGTCCCCCACAGTTATAGAAAATCACTTGTCCTCGACCTCTCCTAGGTCCTCCTCCACCTCTGCCTCGTCTGCACCCCTGAAATGCTCCTCGCACTCCCCCAATGCTTTGATCTGGAGGTCGCGGTTCTGCCTGTACTCTATATGTGGGTGTCCTATCCATCATTAATTCATAGCTACGATAATTACGCCCATCATAACCCACTGATTGATAGAAATTGTAGAAGAGTTGTTGTGGTGTCTATACAAATTTCTATAGCAGGTGACAATTGTCTGTCACATGTTTCCCAGCCACCTGATAGATTATGCACCATAGTGCGAGCCTTGTACTTGGCCCTAATTGAGCTTTTGGCCTTAGAGGCATCAAACCTTCCCCTACAATATAGTTCATGAAGACAGGGCAATGATATTTATCATGAACCTGACTCTTACATTTCAAGCACCAAACTTCTTCGTGCACCTCTGGCTGAATTGCTCTATCCTTCTTCAGACTTTGAAACTCTAGGCAAAGAATCTGCAACTGCACGTGGATCTATTGAACTCTCAAATTAGCATCCTACATTGGTGTGTCATGAAATCTCATTGCAATCTCCAAGGCTTCCGCCTGGGTCCCAATCTTTTGCTGCGATAAAGCAACCCTTAGATGAGGCAAGAGTGAAGCCACAAACCATTCATGATGCTACCCATTTGTAGGATTAATGTTAGCTTCGCGGATCGTGCACTTCAACCTTTGATCCAATGTTATGAAACTAGCTCACAAAAAGATAGAAAAGAGAGATCAAGGCCTTAGAATTCAGCCTCTTCGAGGGGGCAACCTCCTTTACATTACACAAATGAACAATT
>APFE030050085.1:69899-112457 GCA_000404065.3 Pinus taeda | reverse complement strand
GCTACAGGAATAAAATGAAAATATTATGACACCTGGACTTTATCGAAGGAGGAAAATGGGAGGAAATATCAATGGACTTTATCGAAGGTTTACCTGTGTCTAATGGTAAGGATAAAATTCCTATAGTAGTCAACAGACTCACCAAGTATGCTCACTTTATTGGAATGAGGAAATCAGACTCAACAAAACAAATCACTGAGATATTTTGCAAAAATGTTTACAAATTACATGGATTTCCCAAGGTCATTGTAAGTGATAGAGATGCCAAATTTGAGGGTAATTTTTGGAAGGAATTTTTCAAACATATAGGAACCTACCTCAACATGAGTTTAGCTTACCATCCTCAAACAGATGGCCAAACAAAGGTTGTCAATAAATGTTTAGAAACCTACCTACGTTGTTATGCCACATACAAACAAAATAAGTGGGCTCAGTGGTTACATCTTGCTGAATGGTGGTACAATTCTACTTACCACACATCAACGAAAATGACTCCATTTCAAGCTCTGTATGGTTACGAACCTCCGAAATGGAAGGAACTTGCTATCATCGAGATAAAACTTCTAGATATTGAAGACCAGTTAGAAGAAACCCAAAAGGTCGTCCAAAATCTAAATAATGCAAGAAATCGTATGAAGCAATAAGTTGACCAAAACAAAATAGAGAGAGAATTTGAAGTTGGAGAATGGGTATTTGTTAAAATTTGGCCTTAAAAGCAATTTTCCTTAAAACAAAAGGGAAAAAACAAATTGGCACCAAGGTTTTATGGACTGTACCAGATCAACAAAAAGATCATCCAAGTTGCATATAGTTTAAGTCTTCCTGATAAAAGCCATGTTCACAACGTTTTCCATGTATCCTGCCTTAAAAAAGCACTTGGCGAACATCAATCAACATAAACAACACTTCCGACTTTAGATGTCGAAGGAAGGGTCATTCTAGAACCAGAAGGTATTATCTCCATCAGGGAAAAAAAGATGCGATCACGAGTAATCAAAGAATACCTGATCAAGTGGAAGGACTTACCAAAAGAAGAAGCTTCTCGGGGGACAAAAGCGTTTCGTCAACAACACTTGTTGTTACATATGCTTTGAGGACAAAGCATCTTTTCAAGAGGAAGGCAATGTTATATAAAATTTAATCAAGTCTATAATTATTTAGGCAAAGGGCAGTTCACCGAGAGGCACCCAAGGAAGTATTTAAGCCAGGGCCTCCCACAATTGTAATCATCGTCCAATCATTTAAGTATTAATAAAATTATATATTTCTTCTGTCAATTATTGAACGTATTTGCTCCACGCAGGGAAGGCCTTGTAATGTAAGTGGGCAAACCTCCGGTGCCTTAGCTCAGATTGAAGAGAAGTATCGCTTGCCAAAGCTCCCAAAGGACTTCCTCCAACTTGATAGAGAATCAACCCTAAATCCAAAAGTAAATGCATCTTTAGGGTTTCTTTGCCAAATACGTACCTTTCCATCAACGAATGCTACCTTGAAGCCTTTGTCTTCCATCGTAGAAATAGACACCAAATTCTTCAAATCTGGCACATACAATACTTCTTGTAGATGAATTGTTTGACCTTGATTGAAGTGAAAAGTGACAGTACCTATCCCTTTCACGGGGTAGGTGGCATTATCTCCAATTATGATCTTTAAATTAGTCTTCTTTTCAATCAAATTAGCCTTGAGGCTCCACTATCAATCAACCAATGATCCAAAGTATCTGGAGGAAAGGCAGTCGATAGAGCGGAAATAAGATAGAATTCATCTTGTTTTTCTACAACATTACTTTCATCATACCTGGCATTTCTTGTCCTTTTGGGAGGTCAACCATTTCCAATTTTGAGCAGTGGGAGCACTTCAATTTCCTTTGTTGTTGAACCTATTGTTCCTTTGATTGCCATTGCCTTTGAAATTGTTGTTGTTGTTATTGTCGTCATCCCTTGGGGATTTCTTCTTGTGAGGACACTTTCTAGGTTAGTGGCTGAACCTGTTGTAATTGTAGCACCTTCCTTTTCTTCCTTCTTTGAATCCCTTCTTGGATCCTTGACCCTGTCTCCTCGAACCAACATCATTCTTCCTCTTTGCATGAGTGGAGAAAGCAGTAGGTTCATTTCCATTTGAGGGCTTATCTCTCCTTCATCCTAGCCTCCTCTCCTCGAGTGCATCTAGCCAATAACTCATCGAAACCAGGTATCTTGTCATTGTTGAGAATGGTGGTGACAAATACATCCCATGGTCTTGGAAGACCTCCAAGAACAATGAGAGAGAACTCCTTGTCAAAAATAACTTCTCCAATAGATAGCAAGTCATTCTTAATTTGAGTTATTCTCATGAAGTGTGATTGAATAGAATCCCCTTTATCCATCTTGATATCCTTCAACTTGTTTTTGAGAAAGAGGATTTGATTTGCATTGTTCACTTTGAACATCCCAACCGGCTTATCATATATTTCTTTAGAAGCTCCCAAATCAGAAATATAGGCAACCGAATGCTTTTGAATGGAGTCAATCAAAATTTTCTTTGCTTTGACCTCACCTTTTCTATACTTTGTTTTAGCAGCAGCCGATGCATTTGAAGGAGGCTCCACCACTTTATCCTACACATAGTCTAATACTTCTTGCTCCTCCAAAGTTAGGTCCAAAGTTATCTTCCATGCATGATAGTCAGATTTGTCATTGAGCTTGTCCTCAGCCTTGAAGTAAGATGTAGAAACCATTGATACTTGTCCAATAAATCTCTCTTGGTGATTTCTTTTCTCTCTCTTGCTTGAGCTTTGTCTTCACTTAGCCTTTGATACCATGCTAATTTTAGTTAACAATGGTATGTTCTATGCTTAGCACAATTACTTCAATGTCCTTTTAGCAACCCAATGACAATTTCCAATTTAGTTTTCCAATAGAAATCACATTAACCATAAATCACATTGACAGTAACTGTAGATAGAACATGAATAATAAAATGCAAAAGACAAGCCAAGACAAGAGAACACTAGATTTGGCAGATGCCAGGGGAAAACCTCAAGATGGGCAAAACCTTTTGCTCAATTCTTCTTATTATTATATCAAATGTTTAACAGAGAGAGAGTACAATAAAGTCAAAATTAACTTGCTAAATGATATTAAGGCAGCCTTGTCAAATTTGAAACTTTTTGCAGTAGTCAACAACCCTAACCAGAAAGTCAACACTCGTCAAAGCAACAACAAAATTCCTCAAAGCAGCTTGTTCATACCCAGTCAAACTCAACTTGATAAGGTGGTCAAAGTCAACCCAAAACAATCTTGAAAACAATGATCAAACTTGGTCAAACTTTGTGGTCAACTCTACGGTGAGGCCTGTGGTCAACCTTGTGATTGGTCTGCGGTCAAAGTCAACATAATGCCTTGATTCTTGTGCCAATAAATGTGGCATGCCAAAAACAAAATTTTGACCCAAAAATCACAGTCAAATGTGGTCAAAACACCCTTGGTCAACTTTGGTCAAACCTGCAACAGACTCTAAAATTTCGGCCCTATAATTCGTCCTGGTATTTGTCCTTCTGTTGCCACATGTGAGGAAAAGAGATGCCCAATAAGCTTACGAACCAATAAGATGAAGAGAGAAAAGAATGTATGAGATGAGATGATGTCAAATGAGGCTTGAGGTCTCTCATATTTATACAAGGCGTTGAGGGTGAAGTGACATGACTCTTGGGCTTCATGAGCCTACATGATGATGTCGCTGACCTTGACAATTTGCACATGTGGGGGCATAAATTCAAAAACACATTTTTGATTTATCCAAATTTAATGATCTTTAGGTTGATTTTGGTCCTCTCGAAAAGAGGAATTCAATGCAATAATCATCTCCATCAAATGAGTTGTCCAAAGTGGAATTTGGCCCAAGTTGCCAATTTTAACACGTAGTCAAATGATACTTTGAAAATCTTCTGCGCACATGTGGGTAAGCCTATAATAGAAGTCCGAATGCCCTTGTAATTGTAGACCGAACTGTTGAGCTTGGTGTTGGACGAAATAATGCCAACGATCACTTATTAATAGGCGTCAAATGAGGGCTAATTAGCCCTAGTAGGGCCGACATGATGACCTCATATGGAGCCAACTTGTAGACATGATTGAGCTGATTTGTAGAGGTGATTGAGCCGACTTGTAGATGATTTCTTCTCCATGTTTTTGATGAAAAATGCAGACCATAGCTACCTTATATTTCAACACTTTATGGCACAAGTCACTAAGGCATGCACTGATCTCCTCTATGGCATAAGTTACTGAGGCATGCTTTTCTCTCCTTAATGGCATGAGTTACACTCTCATAAATGGCATATGTTACTCTTCCTCAAGGCATGCATATTACTCCTTTATGACTAGAATTTGTTGCTCCTCCTATATATGGATCTCATATCATCTCATCTTCTCACTACTTGTGCATCGTGAAAGGGGAATTCGAACTTGTGAAAAAGAGAGTTGGAGAGACTAGAGAGAGAGAGAGAGACTTGGAGAGTAAGCAGAACTTGGTGAGCCAAAGTGATTCAATGTTTGCATCAGTTGTTGCTTTCAAAGATCTTCTTGCTACAACTAGTTCAGATTTGGGTGAACTTCTTCATTCTCTTGATCTCTCATTGTATTCTGTTTCTCTGCTGAACAATTGATTTTTAATAAAATAATTTGGTTGGGTTTTCCCATTGTGGGTTTTGCCCTGATCATTGGACTTAAATTCTTTGCATCTCATTGTGTTCTTAATTGTCTTCTATTTTGCATATGGTTTATATGGTGTATGTTCTATCTACAATTGCTTAACTGATATTGCAGCTGGGAGAAGTTCCATTTTAAGTAATTGTTTTAGCATAGACCATCAATTTTTTCAACAGTTTGTTGTAATGTTACCAACTGGATTATTTCCAAATTGCACTTGAAATTTCTGAGTTTTAACTGAGTCTCAATGAATTCTATATGTTGAATGTATGTTTATGGGAAAGAGCATTTAACTGAATGGGAGTGATAAGGTGAAATTAAAACCGGGTTGGGATTGTAGGAAACTTTTTTTAGTCATCAAATTTCAACACAAACATCTTGTTTTATTTTTGTTGATGATGATGAGGATGAAGATTATTATTATATATTGTACTTGCCTTATAGCTCGTGTTTTATTTTATTTTTAACACATATAGCCTCATGTATAAAGGCTGATTTTGGATGTATAACCTTATTTTTAAAGGCTGATTTTGGCATCTTGGATGTATAGCCTCATCTATAGGCTAATTTTGGATTTTGCATCATGTAATCATCTGTGAGAGTTAATTAAGACATGTTTTTCCTTCTAAAATGTTGCTTATATATCTCATTCTTTTTTTCCTTGTAAGATAATCTGTTATTTGTAAAAAAAATAATATTTCTTTTTTGGAGGGGTTAACTTTGTGCTATCAATTTGATGTTTGATCGGTGCAATTTTTCGAGAATATGGACAATCAACTTTTACAGTCACTGCTTCCACTTCAAGGCTCTTTTGTGTTCAATCACATTATTGGCTTCTTTTTATCTGCTATGCAACTCTAATTTCATGCATCTTAAGACCAATGTCTTTCAGTCTTTTGATGTTGTAGTTATTAGGGTTACTTGTGTTCTGGTAGGGGTTTCACAATAATCATTGCCTAAGCTTCATTTCGGATACCATCCACAGCAGTTCTCTTTTCTTTAAAAATGTGATCAAGGACAAGTCTTTCATTGAGTATTACCTTCCTCTTCTCACTGCTCAAAGAAAGTTAAGTTTCTTGATTTTCTAAAAATATATTTGGAGCCTCTTTAACTCCTTCCAAAATAGTATCAACATAGATTGCAAAGTTATCGATATACACCAAAATCATTCATTTTTTTAGAGATATTAGTAATAAGAACTTTTTGGAATATATCAGATACATATGAGAGTCCAAAATAACATATGTGCGGATGGGCATGCAATCTTTGTTTCTTTGATGTTTCTATGCACTTTGGAATGTAATCATATCATTGAGAATCAATCAAACATTGAAGTACTTATTTCCGTGTATTTTATCAAGAATCAAGAGCTCAATCGCTTAAAGATTTGCAAATTCTTTTTCTTGTTCACTGGTTCAAAGCTTTGCAGTTAACAAGAACTGTTCCTTTTTGTTTAAGACCTGTAACTGAATATATTGTGCATTTTCTTAGATTATAGTTGTAAACACATGACCCCTCACTGCTAAGGCTTGACATAGGCCCCTCACCCTACAAATGTGAGAATACCAGTGTTGTCGCACAGATTGTCACGACAACGCTCAGACCGGGGGCTGTCACCCTGAACCCCGATCTCTCCGTTTAAGCCTGTCTCCTGCGGCTAAAGGGGGTAGACCCTATAGGAAAATGGATGACCAACTGTGAATCAGTTGGGTTGGGAGACACGAAGGGAAACCAACACTAAATTGATTTTATTAAATTTATAGACCAGTGCCTTATAAAATAAATGACTAAACGATTATTTATCAAATGCTGCACATATATGAACTCATTAACAATCGTTTTACCATCAAACAACAAAGATTAACTTTTACCACATGCGAGATAATCAATAAATGCTCAATGACACTCCAACAATTGAAATTTTGAAAGATAAAGTTCGATAAACAACCACGTAAAAAGTTAACCAGAGATCACATTCATGTAGCTAATCTTCAAATGAACATTTAAGCATGATAAACATTAATTCCCACATCAAAATTTTAGCCTCAGCAGAAAAGATAAAACATACCAAATTCCTAAGCCAAGACTCAAACTGGCAAAAACTTTCTCAAAAAGTATTTCTATATTTTTCAAATAAAACAGAAATCTAAATAAATAAAACTTAAATTTAAAGAATATTCTAAACTATAAATTTTTTTATATATATATTTTGTTAAAGTTAAAAAATTTAAATCTAAATGAAAAGAAAAGGAAAACAAAACGTAGAAAAGTTTAAGCTTGTTTTTTTATTTTTTATTTTTTAGATCTAACTTTAAACAAAATTAATTCTAAACTAAATTAAATCAAAAAATCTAAACCATAAGAAAAGAAACTCTTTATGATTTTTTAAAGTTTTATAATTTTTTTATGATTTTTTAATTTATAAAATAAAACTAAATTCTTTTTATTTAAATTCTAAATGTCAAAACTAAAACCAAAATTTAAATCTAAACTAAAATCTAAAGTATCACTTATCCAAAATCTAAGCTCTAACCAAAATTCTAAACTAAGCTAAAGAACCATTTAAGATATATATATATATATCTATATATATATAATATAGTATATATATATTATATATACATATTTCTTTTAACTTTTTAGGATTTCCTGATTTACTTTAAATCCGGAACAAAGCTAAACTTAAAAAAAAAGCTAAATATTAAAATTAAAGCCTAAAAGACTAAATTATATCTAAACTAAATAGAAAATGGAACCTATGCTAAAGTGAAAATGCGTTCATAAATTCTTTAAGAAACATGTGCATCAACGCATATGGTGAAGACAAAAACCACTCTAGCCCTAGCCCGGAAATAAGGCACCGCACGTATCAGAAACAGGCTTAGCCTTAAAAAAAATCGTTTTTTTTTTTGTTTACCATGCAGGTTCAGAGGAGATACACAGAAACAAAATTGATTGCTAAAGGTGGATAGAGCGCCAAGGGAGGAGCTGCGGGTAGCTGTTGGCAGCTTAAGGAGCTTGATGGAGGCCAACAGTTATGCTTTTAGGATGGTTAGCGGATGGGGTATGATGAAGGCTGAAAAATGCGATGTTAGAAATGCGTGGGAATGGATGGGTGGCAACACGATGATTATGGCAGCGATGGAGCTGCGTGAGGGAGAGGGTTTTGTTATGCGTTTGCTGTAGGGACGCAGATAGGTAGAACGTGGGAAGAAAATAGCGGGTTTGGAAGAGGGAGCGAGGAGCTGCGTTGGTATGGCAGCAACCTTGTTTTGCAAGAAAAGTAAGAATGTGTGTATGTGTTTGTAGGTTCGAAGAAGGGTTGATGGCAGCGGAAGGGAGCCACTGAGATGAGGAAACAGCTGCGTAGGGAGAAGGATAGGAACAATGAGGATGGTTGTACGTAAGTGCGGAGAAACCCACTTAACAATAAAATTCTTTTCCTGCAAAGCAAATGAAACTCCAGACATCAGAACTATGTTCCTGCAGAAAACTGATTCTGAGGCCAGATCTTACCCTTTAGGGCCTAGATCTAGCTTCAAGATTTAAGCTCACCTTCAGATCTGCAACCTGAAATGGCAGAACAAACGCCCACAGGTAATATATGCAAGGATAAAAACTAAAACCCTAAAAACCAGCTACCAAAATTTACAACTTTGTGACTCTGCAATAGCCAGATTTGTCAATGATCCACAAAAGTACTTCAGAATTTCAAATTTACTATAAGATGCTTTAGAAAACACTCTCATGCAACTCAAATAAACTCTAAATGATAAACCTAGAATCAAAACTTGTTGGGCTCTACAAGAGAGTGCTTTGCGGGAGTTGGTTGGTTCAATCGAGAACTTCCCCAAACGCCCACTGATTTTCTCAACAAGGGTTTCCTGCACAGCTTACTTCAACCATCAATAAAGAGGGAAAAAGCAATACTAGAGCCCAGATACAATGGAGATCCTGCCATTATTTCAGAAATCTTATTATCATTCAAACCCTAGCAAGTGAACAAGATACATGTGTTCAACAATACTCTACATTAAGCTATTACTAATGGCTGAAAAATAAAAATATGTAGAAAATAAAACAGCTCACAGCACTTCAAGAGAGTAACACCAGCAAAATTTCAACCCCAAAGTCTTTCTTTATTAGCACCAGAAAAAGTTTACAAGAGAGCTTTCTTCAGCACAAGACTCACAGATCGAATGCTCTCAAATGACCCCTAGCACCCTATTTAAAGGAAAAATTCCCAACAGCTAGTTCGAGTGATCCATGTCAAAATGATCTAGACCGTTGATGAAGATCAAGATATCTCTTAATCTCATCCGTTGAATTTTTAATGCATTAAAAAATTGAAATTCTGCATTTATTTACTCAAAAATATTATTATTTTATTATTTTTAAGTTTTTTATTTTATTTTATTTATTATTATTTTTTTACATCTTTTATATATAATTCCTTTTTTATATCTTTTTAATTTTTAATTTATTTTTAAATGGATCCTCGAACTTAGCCTTTGGAAAAAATTCCCTAGGACCTAGGACTTAGGACTTATGAGGGGATTAAAACATTTCCTAACCCTCAAGACACTTACATCATGACTTTTACAATTTTACATCTCAAGGGGGAAAACCCATTTGACATAGACCCTCATAAACCACCAAGTTTTGCGACACAACTATAATCTAGCAGATTAACACACTAGGATTCCTCTAAGATTCTAATGACAAAATTCATTCCGGCTTTGGGGTTAGGCTGAAGGAAAACTCTGCCGATCATAGATCGGTGAGACAAAAGAACCTTCCGGAACGTAGATTATCACTAGAAAATTAGGTCCACCTAGGCAATTTACATACATGACTCAGCTTTGCTAAGATTATTTACAATTCACATATGCAGACTGGGTTTATAACATAAATTGATCAAGTCGACGATGACTGTCGAATGGCACAGACACATCAATCAAGTGCTATCCCTTTTGCGAAGAAAAGGGGGTGTACTGCTATGGGAAGTTGACACGTAGTGGTCAACATCTGGCTCCACTTGGGGACACATTGCTGCACTGCAGGAATGTGAGAATCCAGGATCTGCATCACACACAATAGAAATAAGTAGCGTCCATTCAAAAATCATCATATAACATTTAAGCACATGAAAGATAGAAGCTCTTCATTTATTAACAAGGAAAATAAATCTAATCCTAAATCAGAAATAAAATGCTGAAATAACAAGGAGTAGAGTTAGAAATACAATACAAAGGATGCCCTATGGCATCATATATCATCTTTGAAGAACAACTTGAGCATTTGGCCATTCGCAGGTAGATCAAGTGGTTCACCATCCAATCTGCTCAAGTGGAATGAGTTTGGTCCAACTATATCTCGAATGATGTAAGGTCCCAACCACAAACTGTCAAACTTCTTATGTTTTCCTGGTTTTTCATTCTTGCGGTCCCAAAGCAGTACCATATCTCCTACCTGCAAAGATCTAGATCGAGAGAATTTATCAAAGCTTTTCTTAATGTTAGATTGATTTTTACATATAGCATCAAAAGCTGTCCTACGAGCTTCATCTAACTCCACAATCTGCTCTATTCTATTCTAAACAACATCTTTATTAGTAGAAAAATTATGAAGGAGCTGATAAGCTGGCAATTTCAGGTGCACAGGTAAGGTTACATCCAAGCCATAAACTAACTCAAAGGGAGATTTACCAGTAGCTTTTTTTTTAGTGATTCTATCTGCCCATAAAGCATACTTGATTTTGCTATCCCATGATCTCTTATTATCTCCTACTATCTTCTTGATAATGGTTATGAGATTCTCGTTACTTGATTCGGCCAGACCATTACCCTGAGGATAGTAATTTGACGAATGAAATAAGACAATGCCATACTTGAAACAAAAAAATGAAAACTCTGAGGAACTAAAAGCTTTGGCATTGTCAGTAGTGATCTTAGCAAGGACACCAAATCTAGTAATGATATGATTTCAATGAAATCCATAATAACCTTTTCAGTGGCATTCTTAGCAGGGATGGCTTCAACCCATTTATTGAAATAATCTGTAGCAGTCAAAATCCATGAGTAGCCATTGCTAGAATTTTCATGGAACTCCCCTATGAAGTCTAGACCCCAATGCTGAAAAGGTGCTTCTACAATGACAGGTTGTAGGGGCAGGGCAGCAAGCTTCTGCTTCCTAGTGAATAGTTGACAGGCTTGACAAGTTCTAACAAACTTATGCACATCAAAAAAAATTGCAGGCCAATAATAACCAACTCTCAGGATTTTGTGAGTAGTAGTTCTAGCAGCATAATGACCACCACAAAATCCTGAATGAAACTCAGAGATTAATGTCTTGGACTCAATGTCATCAACACACCTAAGCATTATGCCCTCAGGGTTTCTCCACCCAAGGCCATCCTTCATAAGGCAGTACTTAGGGGCTTTTAGTCTAAGAGCCCTTCTCTTATGAGCAACTAAATGGTTAGGACATGTAAGATTCATCAAGTAATAAACTATGTCCTTGTACCACTCATGCTCTCCTAATCTTTGCAACTCAGGCGAAGATAGATCGCTAATACAAAACAAACCAAGAGTCTTTTCGTTACTTTCAGTCAACATTTGAGCCAAACCTTGGCCTTTAACTAGCTTGGTGGGTCTGATCTCTAAATCATATTCTTGTATTTTAGTAACCCACCTAGCGCGAGTCCCTAAGCAATCAGTTTGAGTTAATATATCTTTAACAGCAGAATGTGGACGAAAGCAATGATTTTAGAATAACCACATTAAGTTTTGAAGTGCTTAAGGGACTTGACCAAGGCATAAGCCTGCTTTTCCATGGTATTGTACTTCAATTCGGTATTTGAAGTGCTCTACTCATGAAAGCAATAGGCTGCTCGTGACCATCTTTATTCTTTTGAAGCAGGACACCAGCAATGGTATCTTCAGAAGCGAAAGAAAAAATCATGAAATCCTTGGAATAATCGGGACTAACTAAGACAGGAGCTCTTGCAATAGCACATTTGATTTCTTGAAAAGCTTTTTTGCTGTCTTCTTGCCAAACAAATTTTGCATCTTTCTTTAGAAGACTTTGAATAGGCTTAGCTATTTATGCGTAATTTGGAATAAAACTTCTGATAAAATTTGTCTTTCCAAGGTAAGACTGAAGGGATTTGAGATTATGAGGAAGGGGAATCTTTTGGATTGCTTCAATTTTTTCAGGATCAATCTTGATTCCATCCTTAGAGATGATATGGCCCAGTAATTTCCCTTCGGTTACTCCAAAAATAGACTTAGCAGGATTCAAAGAAATCCTGTATTCTCTACATCTATCAAAAACCTGCCTAAGATGATTTACATGACTGATACCATCTTTAGAAAATATAGTAAGATCATCTTGATAAATCTCAATACATTTCCCGATTAACCCCTTGAAGGCATAATCCATAGCCCTTTGGAATGTAGCCCCAGCATTGGTTAACCCAAACGACATTCTGATGTATTCAAAGGTACCCCATGGCGTGGTGAATGTGGTTTTATGACAATCTTCCCTTTTAACCCATACTTGATTGTACCCAGAAAAACCATCTAGTAACGACATCATTCCAGAACCGGTTACTCTTTGCAACAAAGTTTCCATGTTTGGCAAAGGGTAATTATCCTTCTTGCATGCTAGATTAAGGTTTAGGAAATCGACACAAAGCCTTATTGTACCGTTCTTTTTCCTAACAATCACCAGATTTGAACACCATGTCGAATGCCTAATTTGAGCGATAATTCCTGCTGCAAGCATTTTCGCAAGCTCTTTCTGAACCAAAGGGGCTAATTTAGGATTAATTTGCCTAAGTTTCTGGCGAAAGGGTTTAGCATTTTCATCTTTTAAGGGGATAGTATGTTACATGACATCTTCCCTATAGCCCTTTAATTCATCATAAGAAAAAGCTAAAACATCTCGATATTTGCGAAGTAAATTAGTTAACTTTTCTCTTTCCTCCACACTAGTACCTTTACCGATTTTAACAATTTTTGGGTTTTCAAAAATACCAATGTTTATCTCGAGATATTCGCCTAGGTCTATCTTATTTTCTTCTCTCAACTTCATGGCAACATGCTGATCAAAATGTTGCTCTAAGGCAACCACATTCCTAGGAGTAGGATTTATGATATGCTCATGATTTAAAGATCCATCCTCCTCAGAATCTATTCGGAAATCCTCAAACTCATCCAAACTATTAAGAAAACGAATGACTTTCTTTTCATCATTAAAGACTTGCCAATGCTCTGAGTTATCTGGAACAGATGGTCTAAATATTACTTCCATTTTGATCTTATCCGTAATTAGCTCATCAGGTAACTGGAAAGTAGTAGCAGCTACAACAATTTCATTTGGCAAACTATTTTGCTCTCTTGGGATAGCTTTGAGGTCAAGGGCATCAAAGTGCTCCATAGTATCCCACACAGCATTTCGATAATTTCTCAATCTTTGATTTTTACATGTGAATTTGTTCTTAAGCTGCATGATAATTTTATCAGAATCCCCCTTAATGCTAAGCAACTTAATCTTCAAAGATTTTGCCAATTCAAGACCCAACAATATAGCCTCATATTCAGCGACATTGTTGGTTGCTTCAAATTCTAATCGATAGGCAAACTTGAAAATGTGATCAAGGGGAGACTTAAGCACTATCCCAACACCTTTACCATGCCTAGACGATGCACCATTGAAGTACATGTATCAAACTCTATTATTGAGATCCTTAACCTTATCATCGGGAGGAATTATGAAATTAGACATGATGGCATAGTTCCCAATGTCAGATTGCTCTTTGATTATCTCTTTGTGAGGTCTCTTAGGATCTTCGACATGAAATTTTCTTTCGGGCTCTCTATTTAGTCTTACAAAACCATCACCCCTAGGAGAAGGAATCATAGCATATGACCAATTCATTTGAATACTTCCTCCTAGATCAGAGGCCCACTTTCTGGATAAAAGCATACCCCAGGCATCAGGCACATCAACAACAACAATATCCATAACAATCATGATCTCTGGGTAAACTGATAGATGAACTTGCAAATCTTTGATCAAACCATGCACTTCAATTTTCTTAGAATCCATGGCACATATGTTATAGTAGGGTCTAGAAACTCTTAAGTTAAGCTGTTCCATGACCCTTTTAGTCATTACGAAACTCTTAAGTTAAGCTGTTCCATGACCCTTTTAGTCATTACACAAGCCGACGCACCAGAATCCAACATGCAATTATTCAATTTATATCTATTAACTAACAAGGTGATAAAGAAAGGCTGGTGATCTTTGTTATCTGCATCTAAGCTTTGCAAATATATGGGAGCATCGTGATAGTCAACTTCCCGATTCTTCTGTTGAGAAATATTTACTTGAGGACCTTGAATAGCTTTTAGTAACTTATCTCTTTGGGAAGGGATTTTAGCAATCTCAGAGACAGGAACCCAAATTTTTGCATTGTTAAACCAACTTCCCAAATCGACGTCTAATCTAGAGTTTAAACCAGGGTTAAAAGTTCGAGGGGGAATTTGATTCCCGCTCTGATCTTTATCCCTTCTCTGATAGGTCAAACCTTTTTCTCTAGCAATTTCCATGATTTGTTCAGGAGAGGGTTTTTCACCATATAACCTAGCCAAAATGTCATCTTCATTTTCAAGGTTATTCATATTAAAAGTTGATGAAGGATTCATAACATCACGACTATTTTCCTTGACCTCTATCCAATCATCCATAGACAAAGGAAACTTGCTACCTACCACATTTATTTGATCACCCGCTCCAAACATCTCGTTATCTAAGATCCTTCTAACGATGGGGCAAGTGGCCTCTTCATGAAGAGCATCACAAACCTGACAGTAAGGAGGAGCATTATCAACCAAATTAGTAAATGGATTAGGAGGTCTCTGCTCACTAGACTGACCCTTCTTTTGCCAATTGTTATTTCTGTTATTATTATTTCGAGGTTGGAAGTTTTGTGTTTGTGATCTTTCCATTTGGATCAACCTATTCTGCAAAGTGGCTATCTCCTTGTTATGATTAATTTCCATGGTTTCAATCTTTTGAAGCAATTTGAGAACAAGTTCGCTTTCAGGCTCTTGAACTGCTTTTTCTTTAGGTTCTTTTAGTTTCGTAGTGGCCCTATCAAAACCTGGGATCTCAGACTTCCCAGATGCTGCCTTGACCTTTTCAAGCTCTATAGCTAAGGTCTGGCAATCTCTATAATCATTAAGTCTAGCACGCCTTAATTCATAAGATGGCTCAGGACTAAAGGCATCAATGTAAAAATCTCGAAGAGATTTTTCAGCAGGTTTATAGTCTTGAGGTAATTCTCTAACAATACCATTAGACCTTTTATTAAATTCTTCAACAGTTTCATTCTCTCTCTTTTTTATTATGCTGATAGCTTTTACAAGATGTCTTCCCTCTTTCTTATCTCCATATTTTTCTTTAAAGGTATCAATGATCGACTGTAAGGAATCAAATGAATTCTAAGGTTTTTCAGTAAACCATTCATGAGCATCGCCCCCCAAAGCTAAAACAAAAGAGTCATTCTAACATCCTCATGATCAAAATCAGGAGAACTTGCGTACTTGGCCATCCATATACCAAAATCTCTCAGATGCGAATTTGCACTAATCGCATTATCTCCCTGAAAGCTAGACAACTTATCTATCCCAAGTGATGGAAGAGCATTAGGATACCCTGGAATGTTAGAAAAATTGCAAGGGGCATACATATCCATGATGTCGTGCCCAACTGGACTAGTAAAAAGCAAATGGATATCAGAGAGGGCTTCTTGTCCGAGGTTAACAAGAAGTGTACGAGAAGAGAGTTTGTGTAATCGTACCCTGAGGGCCCTTTCAGGATCAGGAGCAGGATTGCACAGACTGCTTGGATGTCTTCTAGTATACACTTTTGAAGATAATATATGAAGTGAAGTCGCCACCTGGACAAGAAGTGAAACACGGAAAAACTTGAAATGAAAGGACCAAGGACAAAAAAACTTTGTCCCCAACAACGATGCCAAAAAATGTTGTCGCATAGATTGTCATGACAACGCTCAGACCGGGGGCTGTCACCATGATCCTCGATTTCTCTGTTTAACCCTGTCTCCCGTGGCTAAGGGGGGTAAACCCTATAGGAAAATGGATGACCAACTGTGAATCAGTTGGGTTGGGAGACATGAAGGGAGACCAGCACTAAATTGATTTTATTAAATTTACAGACCAGTGCCTTATAAAATAAATGACTAAACGATTATTTATCAAACGCTGCAAAGATATGAACTCATTAACAATCATTTTGCCATCAAACAACAAAGATTAACTTTTATCACATGCGAGATAATCAATAAATGCTAAATGACACTCCAACAATTGAAATTTTGAAAGATAAAGTTCGATAAACAACCACATAAAAAGTTAACCAGAGATCACATTCATGTAGCTAATCTTCAAATGAACATTTAAGCATGATAAACATTAATTCCCACATCAAAATTTTAGTTTCAGCAAAAAAGATAAAACATACCAAATTCCTGAGCCAAGACTCAAACTGGCAAAAACTTTCTCAAAACGTATTTTTATATTTTTCGAATAAAACAGAAATCTAAATAAATAAAACTTAAATCTAAAGAAAATTCTAAACTATAATTTTTTTTATATTTTTTTTTGTTAGAGTTAAAAAAGTTTAAATCTAAATGAAAAGAAAAGAAAACAAAACAAAAAATTAAGCTTTTTTTATTTTTTATTTTTTAGATCTAACTTTAAACAAAATTAATTCTAAACTAAATTAAATCAAAAAATCTAAACCATAAGAAAAGAAACTCTTTATGATTTTTTAAAGTTTTATAATTTTTTTATGATTTTTTAATTTATAAAATAAAACTAAATTCTTTTTATTTAAATTCTAAATGTCAAAACTAAAACCAAAATTTAAATCTAAACTAAAATCTAAAGTATCACTTATCCAAAATCTAAGCTCTAACCAAAATTCTAAACTAAGCTATAAACTAAGCTAGAACATTTAAGAATTTATATATATATATATATTTTACTTTTTAGGATTTCCTGATTTACTTTAAATTCGGAACAAAGCTAAACTTCAAAAAAAAAAAAGCTAAATATTAAAATTAAAGCCTAAAAGACTAAACTATATCTAAACTAAATAGAAAATGGAACCTATGCTAAAGTGAAAATGCATTCATAAAATCTTTAAGAAACGTGTGCATCAACACCTATGTTGAAGACAAAAACCACGCTAACCATAGCCCAGAAATAAGCCACTGCACGTATTAGAAACAGGCTTAGCCGTAAAAAAAAATCGATTTTTTTTGTTTACCACGCAGGTTCAGAGGAGATACGCAGAAACAAAATTGATTGCTGAAGGTGGACGGAGCGCCAAGGGAGGAGCTGCCGGTAGCTGTTGGCAGCTTAAGGAGCTCGATGGAGGCCAAGGGTTATGCTTAGGATGGTCAGCGGATGGGGTATGATGAAGGCTGAAAAATGCGATGTTAGAAATGCGTGAGAATGGATGGGTGGCAGCACGATGATTATGGCAGCGATGGAGCTGCATGAGGGAGAGGGTTTTGTTATGCGTTTGCTGCAGGGACGCAGATAGGTAGAACGTGGGAAGAAATAGCGGGTTTGGAAGAGGGAGTGAGGAGCTGCGTGGGTATGGCAGCAACCTTGTTTTGCAAGAAAAGTAAGAATATGTGTGTGTTTGCAGGTTCGAAGAAGGGTTGATGGCAGCGAAAGGGAGCCACTGAGATGAGGAAACAACTGCGTAGGGAGAAGGATAGGAACAATGAGGATGGCTGTACATAAGTGCGGAGAAACCCACTTCACAATAAAATTCTTTTCCTGCAACGCAAATAAAACTCCAGACAGCAGAACTATGTTCCTGCAGAAAACTGATTCTGAGGCCAGATCTTACCCTCCAGGGCCTAGATCTGGCTTCAAGATTTAAGCTCACCTTCAGATCTGCAACCTGAAATGGCAGAACAAACACCCAGAAGTAATATATGCAAGGATAAAAACTAAAACCCTAAAAACTAGCTACCAAAATTTACAACTTTGTGACTCTGCAACAACCAGATTGTCAATGATCCACAAAAGTACTTCAGGATTTCAAATTTACTATAAGATGCTTTAGAAAACACTCTCATGCAACTCAAAATAAACTCTAAATGATAAACCTAGAATCAAAACTTGTTGGGCTCTACAAGAGAGTGCTTTGCGGGAATTGGTTGGTTCAATCGAGAACTTCCCCAAACGCCCACTGATTTTCTCAACAAGGGTTTCCTGCACAGCTTACTTCAACCATCAATAAAGAGGGAAAAAGCAATACTAGATCCCAGATACAATGGAGATCCTGCCATTATTTCAGAAATCTTATTATCATTCAAACCCTAGCAAGTGAACAAGATACATGAGTTCAACAATACTCTACATTAAGCTATTACTAATGGCTGAAAAATAAAAATATGCAGAAAATAAAACAGCTCACAGCACTTCAAGAGAGTAACACCAACAAAATTTCAACCCCAAAGTCTTTCTTTATTAGCACCAGAAAAAGTTTACAAGAGAGCTTTCTTCAGCACAAGACTCACAGATCAAATGCTCTCAAATGACTCCTAACACCCTATTTAAAGGAAAAATTCCCAACGGCTAGTTCGAGTGATCCATGTCAAAATGATCTCGACTGTCGATGAGGATCAAGATATCTCTTAATCTCATCCGTCGAATTTTTAATGCATTAAAAATGAAATTCTGCATTGATTTACTCAAAAATATTATTATTTTATTATTTTAAGCTTTTATTTATTATTTATTTATTTTTATATCTTTATATATATATTCCTTTTTTTAATCTTTTAATCTTTTTAATTTTTAATTTATTTTTAAATGGATCCTCGAACTTAGCCTTTGGAAAAAATTCCCTAGGACCTAGGACTTAGGACTTATGAGGGGATTAAAACATTTCTTAACCCTCAAGACACATCATGACTTTTACAATTTTACATCTCAAGGGGAAAAACCCATTTGACATAGACCCTCATAAACCACCAAGTTCTGCGACACAACTATAATCTAGCAGATTAACACACTAGGATTCCTCTAAGATTCTAATGACAAAATTCTTTCCGGCTTTGGGGTTAGGCTGAAGGAAAACTCTGCCGATCATAGATCGGTGAGACAAAAAAACCTTCTAGAACGTAGATTATCACTAGAAAATTAGGTTCACCTAGGCAATTTACATACATGACTCAACTCTGCTAAGATTATTTACAATTCACATATGCAGACTGGGTTTATAACATAAATTGATCAAGTCGACGATGACTGTCGAATGGCACAGACACATCAATCAAGTGCTATCCCTTTTGCGAAGAAAAGGGGGTGTACTGCTATGGGAAGTTGATACGTAGTGGTCAACACCCAGCATACCCACCTTAGCAAAAAAATTTGAAGTGTTAGCATCTCAACAATAAAAGTGTAATCTAGTTGTAACCTGTCCTTTATTTGTACTTCAAACATTGACCATTCATCTAGAATCTAGATTAAGACTGGCTCAGTCTCCACCACATGTAGCTTCGGATCTTCTTTTTCATAACACCTGTTAGTCTGATAATGTTCCAAATTTCTCAACCATGTTGTCTAAATCTCCAATCAGCACCAAGGATTGCACCTTTCCACCTGAACAGACCCACAAAAAGCATTTAAGCCTCTGACTTGATCCAGTCCGACAAATTCCTTAACTATCTGCATTTTCTGCGGAAATTCTCTTATTGGAGGGTGACATTATCTGTTTTACATGAGAAGCTTATTCAAATAGTTCATGAAATGATTAATAGAAATTATCTTGAATCAACTATTGCATAGAAAAACTGTCTGCATTTGCTTACATTTTACGCCATAATGAAACATTGTGCCATGGTCCACATATTAATTGAATTGAGAATGGAATCTGTTGTAGAAGGATATAATATTTAACAATTCGTTTGATTCTTTGATTGTAATGGGCATTGTTAAGATTAACACTATATGGTTCATTTACCTGATGCAGAGCATTATTTGATTTATAATAGAAGAGGTGCAGAACGATTGGTTTGGTGGATTATGGAGAACAGGCGTGAATATTTTGACCGCTCCAAATATGTGCTGCACAAAGTGAAAGCATTGCTGTTCCTCTCAGAGTTACAGTCTCAGCAATGGTCGACATGGTCTGCTGAAGAAGGCATTAAATTGCCCTCCACAGTAGAGGTGGTCCCTCTTTCTGTCAATGATGAACTTGCTTTTGTAGCAGGATTACAAAGTGCACTGAACAGTCCATTATTCAGTGTTGAAAGAATGCTAGAGAAAAGAAAATCTCTGCGAGATGAAGTTAGAAGTAGCATGGGCTTGGACTCTAATGATATGCTTGTGATGACTCTTAGTAGTATCAATCCAGGAAAAGGCCAGTTGTTCCTACTTCAAGCAGCCTTGATGATAGTTGATGAAACTTTCTTTCCAGATATGGACCCAACTCTTGCAGGTTCAATTGAAACTTCTGGTAGTACTTTTAGTAGCAATGAATCTGTCGTGGAGATGAATGGAATATCCAGAATCCTGTTGGACTCTTCTACTGTCAATAACAGAGGAAATGATGATGCAAACAATAGCAATGCAATACAGACATCTTGGAATGAGGCCAATTTGCAAAATGCAAGCTTCATAAGTACATCACCTAACCACACATACTCCTCTCATACAAGAATCCTTCCCAGGGAACAGAGGATCAGGCAACTTGCTGCTGATATACAAGAAAATGAAACTCAAAATCTTAAAGTTGTAATTGGTTCTGTTGGATCTAAGAGCAACAAAGTTCCCTATGTCAAGAATATGTTACGACTAGTAGCTTATCATCCCAAGCTAGCAAGAGTAATGTTGTGGACCCCGGCAACAATTCATGTAGCCCCACTTTATGCTGCAGCTGATGTGTATGTGATAAATGCACAGGTAATAAGACTTTGACAACTGAAACTGATTGCGCAAGCACCATGTTCCTTATGAAAGGATGATACTTTAGATGTGCTTGAATAGAAATCGTTCCATACATCTCGTTAGCTTTCGTTCATTATTAAATACTTTGAATAGAGTATTTAGATTCTGTTGTGTTATTTTTGTTAATCGTGATATTTATTGTTTAGGGTTCAGTTTTGAAAGTATCTATTGTGAAATTAAATAAATTTATTAGAATACTTTCATCATTTAAATGTCACGCCTCGCACAATACAACTGCTTAAGAAGCATGTGTGTATTGCTAGAGCATAAATTTATGTTACCTTGAAACGATTTAGAGTTGGGTTGTAACTCGTGGGTGTATTGGGCTCACTGAAGGTTTATATTCATGTTTGGCAGCCAAACTCATGTTGTTGGTCTACTGATGGCACTCACTTCTTTACCTAGTTCTCTCTCCTAACCAAACCTCGTATTACGTTTTCCCTCACGGTACCAATACACAAGAATGCTTGGTTGATTTTACCATCCTTTTAACACAAGCAGAATCTCACCATGGTAGGTTTATAGGCCATCTTCTTGATTGATAGATTGGTAGCTCCATATTACCTTTGACTAGTTTGAGATTGTATAAGCTAGACTTTTGGTAGAGCTCTCATCATATTTTAGTTGGTTTAGAGAATCCTCCTCTAAGTTTTCATAAGTTCATCTCTTAAGTCATTTTCTTATCTATAATGGAAACTTCACTAACAACCATTGAGTGTTTGATAAGCATTTGTTTGGGCAAGACATGATCTAGTTGGCAATGAACTGAACTCCCAGGTGTGCTCAGGGGACAGATTAGAGTATGAAATTCAATAAATCTGTGCAAAAAATTAAGAACACGAGAAGGTCAAAGGAATTCAGTAAACTGTAACAGAATTATAAACTGCAAGAAATAAGACACTGCATCTTTAGCGAAACAAGAACTACTTGTCAGGGATTAATTGTCCTAAACAGGATAGCAGCACTAATGCCCCATTGTTTAACACCAATAAACCTCAACACCAGTCTATTTAAAATGAAGTGCTGGTTATGATTTCATGAAGGTAAACTGATTCATTGATCAAAGAGATGAAATATTTCATTCTACAATAACTGCTGATAAAGGGAAGATGAAACTGCTGCCAATTGGTTTACTGCTTAGCTTGATATAGATAATGCTTGGCTCAAACAACTTATAACAGAGGAATATCTTCTTGCTGAGTAAACTTGAGCTGCTGATTGATGATTTTGTCAGTCTAGTCTAGTGCTAAGTTTTCTGGATCCAATTCTCTAAGCACTGAAACGTTACCTTTTGATTCAAACAATGGTACACTATAGAGCTTTGATAGATCAGCAATGAATATTGGATGGATTCCCAAATATGGTGGTAGATCAGGTTGGAAAGCATTATCACTGGCTACTTTGACAATGGAGCAAGGACCATATTGGCAATGCTTGATTTTTTGATGAGAACCTGTTACCCCTTAGTTTCACTTCAGTTGTACCTCATTCTCTTTGCCAGATAAAATGGAAGAAAATGGTCACTCTGATAACGGCAAGCATGGTGTTGTCACTTACGTGAACACTGACCAGCGGCATGATTGAATGCAATGCTTTACACTGAACTTTGTCACTATAACACTGTGGCAGCAACAGATTCGAACCTTTGATGTTTATGTCGTTAATTTTAGGCAACAATGGTATGTTCTATGCTTTAGAGCAATTTTACTTCAATTTGTTTATTAGCCCAATATCAATATTCAGATTAGCAATCACACCAACATGATAGTAAAATGCAAATAGAAGATAAACATAAACAGTAGAAGACAAGACAAGACAAGAGGACACAAGATGTGGCACCAGCCAGGGACAAACCCCAATGTGGGGAAACCCTTGATCAAATCTTCGTTTAGTCTTCAATAGTTCAGCAGAGAGAGAGTACAATTTACAAATCTGATAATTTATAACAGCAGCAAAAGAGCCTTAACCAGAAAAGTTAACTTCGATCAACAAGGCAGATTTGACCCCCAGCAAGTCAGTCAACTTCAGTCAACTTCGGCCTCCAAACAGAAAGATAAAACAGCCCTCAAAACAGTCAAATTCTGCCCAGTCAAAGTCTGGTCAAACAACCCACCTGTGGTTAGCCCTAGGTGCACTCAATGCTGGTCAACAGTAAACATTTAGCCTCGATTTCTGTGCCTAGAAATGTGGCTTGCCCAAATAGAGATAGCCCTCACAAAAACACAGTCAAAGGAGGTCAACACATGCTGGTTAATGCTTTGTCAAACTGTCCAGAAATTTGGTCTCCTGAAATTTCGGACTCCCGAAATTTTGCTCTCCTGTAAATTTGAACGTGTGGAGAGAGAGAGAAGTGTGAAGATGAGAGTGTCCAAATGAGGCTAAGTCACCTTCTATTTATATGCAATGTTGAGGATGAATAGATGTGATTGTTGAGCTTCTGAGCCTACATAAGTTTGCTGGCCGACCTTGACAATTTGACCATAATCAAAATAAATTCATAACTTCATTTGTACATGTCAGTATCATATGATCTTTAGATCAATCCTAGGTGCAGTCAATGCTGGTCAGCAGTGACCGTTTAGCCTCGATTTTTGTGCCTAGAAATGTGGCATGCCCAAATGGAGATAGCCCTCACAAAAATGCAGTCAAAGGAGGTCAACGCATACTGGTCAATGCTTTGTCAAACTGTCCAGAAATTCCATCTCTTGAAATTTCGGCCTCCCGAAATTTCGCTATCCCGAAAATTCGGACGTGTGGAGAGAGAGAGAAGTGTGAAGATGAGTGTGTCCAAATGAGGCTAAGTCACCTTCTATTTATATGCCACGTTGAAGATGAATAGACGTGACTGTTGAGCTTCTGAGCCTACATAAGTTTGCTGGCCGACCTTGACAATTTGACCATAATCAAAATAAATTCATAACTTCATTTGTACATGTCAGAATCAAATGATCTTTAGATCAATCCTACATCTCTTAGAGAGAGGAATCCAAGAAAATTATCAGCTATCATAAATAAGATGACCCATGTGGAGTTTGGCCCTAGTTTCCAATTTTAACACTCCCTCTCAACTACTCCATCTGCTAATCCGTCTGCCGATCTGTACTATCTCTGTCAACAATGCACCGCTCTGCTGAACTATGAAGAAAAAGTGATCGAGAATGTATCATACCATTCTCTACTAACCCGAAGTCAGTCCCAATTAAAAGAGAGTGTATCATACCACGCTTACTGACCCGAAGTCAGTTCCAATCAAAAGAGAATGTCTCATACCACTCTTACTGACCCGAAGTCAGTTCGAATTGATCCCAGATCAATATCGGTCATCATAGCATAGGGAGTACAGTAGTACACGATGCATCCATCGGTAGTACTATGGTCCCTATCCTCATTTCCCTACTCATTGGCCAGATGAGAGGTACTTCCTAGGAGTCCCAGACTGCATGGGTAGGATGTCTCAACAGGAGAAGGATGAACCACTCATCCTGCCTACATGTCGCCAAGGGGTATCATAGGGGAAGGCTGAACCACTCACCCTCTATACAACAAACCACTAGGGAAAGGCTGAACCACTCACTCCATGGTTGCTCATTGCTCCAAGAAGTACCCCAAGCTCCCCGGAGCTCCCAGAGCTAAATGTCCATCTCACACAAGACCCTCATAAGAGGGTCTTTCCACGACTCCAAGTCGTTCTCGGAAGGCCAAGAACTTGACCTTCCCCAGGGGTTTTGTCAGAATATCGACGACCTGCTCATCAGTTCCAATGTGATGGAGCCTTATTGCTCCTCGTTGTACCATATTTCGTATAAAGTCTTCCTTGATATCTATATGCTTGGAGCGATCATGAAACACAAGATTCTCTGATAATCGGATCCCACTTTGGTTGCTGTAGAGGACCACGGTGGTATTCAACACATGTCCAAACAACTCACTGAAGAGCTTCGTCAACTAGACAGCTTCACAGGAGGCCATACTAGCAGCTATGTATTCGGCCTTAGTGGTACTCAAGGCATTCGATTTCCGCTTCCTGCTCATCCAAGATATTGAAGCAGAACCCAAAGAAAAACAACATCCAGAAGTGTTTTTGCGATCCACCACACTGTCAGCCCAATCAACATCAGAATAACCATGCAACCTCACATCTTCGACAGTGAATCTCAGTCCATGAGTGATTGTGCCCCGAAGATATCTCAAAAGATTCTTGGCACCAATCCAATGTATATGCTGAGGCTCAACCATATATTGACTCAATGTGTTAACTGCAAAACATATGTTTGGACGGGAGTTCACCAAGAACATCAGTGCTCCTATGAGTTGATGATACTCAAAAGCATTTCCCAATTCAAGTCCAACAACACTACCACATAACTTCTTAAAGTTAAGTTCCATCGGAGTAGTCACAGGCTTGCAGTCCACCATCCCAAATCCTTCCAATATCTTCACAACATATTTTTCTTGAGAGAGGAAAATTTCACCTGGCTTTTGCCAGACTTCCATTCCTAGGAAATATTGCATCGGTCCTAGGTATTTCATCTCAAATTCAGAAGCCAACTCCCTCTTACATTTGTGAATGAGAGGGTCTGCACTTCCATCAGCGCCATGCTTGGTTTTGTAGAGCTACTTAGAGTTGACAACCTATTTGTCCTTGGGTCTAGGGACCACATCCCAGACATCATTCTTCATGATTGACTCGTATTCTTCATTCATAGCATCCTTCCATACTTGATGCTTCACGACTTCTTCGAATGATGAGATCTCAGTTTGAATGATAGTGCTCATGGTGGTCAAATATCTTTGATACCTGTTCGGCTTCTTGCTTTCACGGAAAGCCCCCTTGGTGCAATGTGTCTCTCAGCATCTTCGAGAGTTTCCCTAAGCCATGAGGGTCTCCTTTTGGAGGAGGAGGGCTCATGAGGAGGAGAATCAATATGATCCATAGGTTCGTCAACATCAGGCATTGTTTCGTCTTCATCGAAGGTGACATCATGACTTATCTCAACTTCCTTTTGACCAACTACATAAATTCTATATCCCTTAGAATTTTCACTATAGCCCACAAAGATTCGTTTCTTCCCATATGCATCCAATTTGCTTCTTTTCTCTTTCGGCACATGAAAATATACGAGACTTCCAAAAATTCTAAAATGAGAAACATTGGGTTTCTTACCAGTGAACTTTTCTTTGGGAGTCTTGGTGTCCAATGCTTGATGGGGGCATCAGTTTTGAACATACACTGTGGTATTTGCAGCTTCAGCCCATAGGAACTTCGGAAGGTCTTTATCATGAAGCATGGCACAAATTGCTTTTACAATAGAGCGATTCTTCCTTTCAGCCACACCATTCTGCTTAGGAGTGTATGGCGTTGTAGTCTCCCTCTTAATGCCATCTTTTCTGCAATAATCTTGGAATTCATTGGATTTGTACTCGGTCCCATTATTAGTCTTCAATATCTTGATTTGCTTCTCGGATTGGTTTTCGATCAAGACTTTGAAGTGTCGGAACCAGGTGAACACTTCATCCTTCTTCTTCAAGTAGATCCAGGTCTTGCGAGAATAATCATTCCGTAAAGGTGAGATAATATAAGTATCCTCCCAAAGAGTTTACGGGCATCATACCAGATATGTCGGAGTGGACCAATTGCAATATATCTATGGTCTTTCTATTACTTGAGGGGAATGGTCCCCTTGTAAATTTTCCTTCGGCACATCCCGAACATACACCTTCATGCTCTACTTTGAACTTGGGCATACCTGTCAACATCTGTCTCACATCGGGTAGAGCCTTATAATGAAGATGGGCAAACCTCTGGTGCCATAGTTCAGATTGTAGAGATGTGCCGCAAGGCATTTCTCCCAATGGACTTCCTCCAACTTGATACAAAATGTCAACCCTAAACCCAAGAGTAAAAGCATCTTTAAAATTTCTTTTCCAAACACATACCTTTCCATCGATAAAAGCCACCTTGAATCCTTTGTCTTCCATTGCCGAAATGGACACTGAGTTCTTCTTGAGATTGGGTACATATAGTACTTCATACAAATAAATAGTGTCACCTTGATTCAATGGAAGGGTAACATTCCCTACTCCCTTCATGGGATAGGTGGCATTGTCTCCAAGGATGATCTCCAAGTTTGTTTCCTTTTCTATCAGATTAGAGAGGGCTTCCTTGTTTCCGGTGAAGCGTCTTGAGGCACCACTATTAATCAACCAATTTCCCAAAGTGTACGGGGGAGAGACAGTGGAGAGGCCCTTCCTTCCTCCCTTAGATTCAGGCTTTCCATGGAAATGACCTTTAGACCCTGCATTATTTCTCCTTTTGGCATGAGCGGAGAATGCAGTGGGGTTGCTTCTATTAGAAGGCATTTCTTGCTCCACCATTCTTGTTCCTTCTTGAATGCATCTCGACATCAATTCTTCAAACCTTGGAATTCCATCATTGTTGAGGATGGTGGGAGTCCTCCAATGGTGGTGAGAGTAAGTTCCTTGTCAGGAATGACTTTTCCAATCGAGAGTAGATCATTCTTGATCTCAGTAATCGTCAAGAAATAGGATTGAATATCCTCGTCCTTGCCCTTCTTAATATGCTTCAACTTATTCTTGAGAAATAGAATTTGATTAGCATTACTTACCTTGACCATGTCGACCAACTTGTCGTAGATCTCCTTGGAGGTCTTCAATTTGGAGATGTAGGCCACTAGATTCTTGTTAATGGAATCCCTGATAATCTTCTTTTCTTTGACTTCAGCCCTATTGTACTTGGTCTTTGCGGCAACCGGTGCATTTGAAGGATTTTCAGGGATTTTACCCTGCACATAGTCAATCACTTCTTTTTCTTCCAAGGTCAAATCAAGAGACATCTTCCATCCATGATAGTTAGATTTATCGTGGAGCTTGTCCTCAGCCGGGAAGTAGGATGAGGAACCCATTGTACCTTTTGTCCTTGTCCAAGTGTCTTTGGTGATTGGTCTTTCACTCTTGCTTGGGCTTTGTCTTCACCTCAGCTCTGATACCATGTTAATTTTAGGCAACAATGGTATGTTCTATGCTTTAGGGCAATTTTACTTCAATTTCTTTATTAGCCCAATATCAATATTCAGATTAGCAATCACATCAACATGATGGTAAATTGTAGATAGAACATAAGCATAAACAGTAGAAGACAAGCCAAGACAAGAGGACACAAGATGTGGCACCAGCCAGGGACAAACCCCAATGTGGGGAAGCCCTTGATCAAATCTTTGTTTAGTCTTCAATAATTCAGCAGAGAGAGATAGTACAATTTACAAATCTGATAATTTATAACAGCAGCAAAAATGCCCTAACCAAAAAAGTCAACGCTAGTCAACAGGGAAGATTTGACCCTCGGCAAATCGGTCAACTTCAGTCACTTCGGCCTCCAAACAACAAGATAAAACAACCCTTAAAACATTCAAATTTAGCCCAGTCAAAGTCTAGTCAAGCAACCCACCTGTGGTTAGCCCTAGCTGTAGTCAGCAGTCAACGTTTAGCCTCGATTTCTATGCCTAGAAATGTGGCCTACCCAAACAGAGATAGCCCTCACAAAAACGAAGTCAAAGGACGTCAACGCATGCTGGTCAACGCTTGGTCAAATTGTCCAGAAATTCGGTCTCCTGAAATTTCGGCCTCATGAAATTTCGCTCTCTTGAAATTTCAACATCTTGAAATTTTTGGCTCCTGAAATTTTGGACATGTGGAGAGAGAGAGAAGTGTGAAGATGAGTGTGTCCAAATGAGGCTAAGTCACCTTCTATCTATATGCAATGTTGGGGATGAATAGACGTGACTGTTGGACTTCTGAGGCTACATAAGTTTGCTAGCTGACCTTGACAATTTGACCATAATCAAAAGAAATTCATAAGTTCATTTGTACATGTCAGAATCAAATGATCTTTAGATCAATCCTACACCTCTTGGAGAGAGGAATCCAAGAAAAATATCAGCTGTCATAAATAAGATGACCCATGTGGATTTTGGCCCTAGTTGCCAATTTTAACACATGAACACTAACCAGTGGCACGATTGAATGCAATGCTTTACACTGAACTTTGTCACTATAACACTATGGCAGCAACATATTCTAACTTTTGACATTTATGTTGTTCAGGGGCCTCCCATCCTTGTCATTTTTTCCACAAAAATTGTCAATAACCAATGTTTGTGTTGGGGTGCCAAAAATGTTCTTGATGAGGCATTTGTGCGATTGAATCCCGTGGTGCATTTATTTTTTTGGCCGTGAGCTGGTAAAAGTGTCGTCTATGGCTTAGGTTACCGCGTTGTGGACTTTTAGCGGCTTTTAGTCTTATTTTACAGTTTCGAGGACTCGATCATTGAAGGTTTGGTCCGAGGCTCAAATTTTTAGCAAATTTAGGCTCTGGAAGATTGGATTTGAACATTTTTAGAGACATTTGGTGAAATGACTGTGTAGCATAAATGCATTCAAACATGACAACGAGGAAAGAAATTTTAGGACCTATGGAAACAAATGATCTAGGACAAGTGAAAATTGCCTCATCAGCCAAAACAGGGAAGTGGGTTTGGGTCAATGCCAAACAATATCAAGGCATTTTAAAGCGAAGGCTAGCCCGTCTAAAATGGGAGTAGACAAGGAAAAAATGGTCTCAAAGGAAAGTACTCGGGCCCTTTGTAATAAGCAATATTTAAACAAGTCCCCTTTGCAAGCATGTGGCAACAACAGGTCCAAAGGAAAATTCATCGATGATTCTACCTTCTATAGCCCACATCCACACCTCTCACCTGGTCATCTGATCTTTATGTCAAAGAATTGTTAAGTGCAAAGAAGAGGTTGGATGTTTTAGAAGCTAAAGAGTAGGAAAGAGATCATAAAAATCATATAATAACAATTGAAAATCATGCCTTAGCAGAAAGCAATAAATTTATGAAGGAGCAAGTGGCATTGCTACAAGGAGCTCCCTTGATAGGGAAGACAAAATATCAACGCATGAAGACGAATGTGCAAAACATGAAGAAATCTGTAGTGAAAAGTACGAAGGAGGTGAATTCGAAACCATCCTAGGATAAAGGGAAAGCGGTTGCCCAAATAGACAACCATGAAGAGAAAGCAAGAGAAGAAAGGAAAGGAGGTTCCACAAAAGTTTATAAAACTTGGGGTCACCCTATTAACAATTTTTCTAATAGGCAAGGAGAAGCAAACGTTCGGGTTGGCAACAAGATAGAGAAAGCAAGGAAAGGAAAGATAGAGTAGCAAACATAATTATTAAAGGGGTGAAAGACTATGGGAAAAATGAATGTACTCTTGACCTTGGAAGGGATTTCTTTAAAGACAAGTTGCTTTGGCAAGGACAAATATGCCAAGCATGGATGGTGGGTAAGATTAACGGTGAGAGAGCTAGGCCCATAAAATTCATCATGCCTAACTTGCGTGATAAATATATCATTCTAAGCAAGAAGCAACTCTTGAGGGGTTCTTGTTTTTTTCTAGAAGAAGATTTAACTATAAGACAACAAGAGGAAAGGAGGGAGGAAATGTCAAAGGTTAGGGCAGCAAGGGACGAGGGCAAGAGAGCATGGATTTTAAAGGTAAAGTTGTGATAATGCGTTTAGGACCTCATTCCAAAATAGAGCAGCAAGATGGTAACAAAAAAGAGGCAACAAATTCTTTAGCAGGAACACATGCAGCAAGGTCAGTATGGGCAAGCTGTGACAAATAACTCAACTGTGAATCTTGTGTTAGAAAATCAGAAAGGCAGAAAGATTTTCTTTATGTTGATAATTACTTGTGATATTCTTATGATCTTATTAACTTTCTTATGTTCTTTTACTTTAGTTCATCAAGCAATTATCAAAATAATAACAGACACTAGATGTAGGTGTACATCCAGGTCAAAACCCCTATCTAGGGGAAAACCCAGTCAACAACTCTTCCTTAATAATTTCATGAGATGATCCAAGACCCCTTGACCTAGACACAGACTTCCTCCGACCACCAAGTCAGTCCTTCCCTTCTATAGATGATAACCTTCCATCAACAACCTCGACCTAGATGCAGCAACAAGACTTCGTCCTAGCAGAACTTTGACCCAACAGTAGCCCAACAAAACTTCGACCCAACAGTAGCCCAACAAAAAGTTCGACCCAATAGAATCTTCGTCCTTTCCAGCAAATGGTCCAGTAAATCCACACGAGTGAGAAAGGGACAAACCTAGAAACTTTGATCTTCCTTCTTCTAGTGAAGCTCTTCCTTCTTCTGCATCTTCACACTTTTTCTGCTTCCTCTTCTTGGATATCGAACTTGTGAGTGAGTGTCCTCCAAATGAATCGAACTACTTGTATATATACCCTTTTCTGGAGGTCGAATTACCCTCATGTAGGCCGACTTGATCAGGTAAGGGCCGACTTGGTGTGGAGGTGACAAATTACATTTTTGACTCAATAATAATTCTTTTTACATGATTCAAAAGCCCAAGAAGAGTCTCATTAAATGGACAATGACTCTAATGACTCAAGACAAAACCTAGAATTCCTCAATGGGGACTTTGACCTAAAACATGATGACCCAAGCATGAAACACATGCTTTAATAAGTCATAATAATAATAATAATAATAATAATAATAAAAGTTTTTTTTCTTTCTTTTGTTAAATACATTTCATTTTTACTCAATTACAATTATGAAGACCGAACCTAGTTACATTCTTCAATACTTCCTCTTAACTAGGGAGGTATTCATAAGTACATGGAAGATCTCAAAACACATGAACCATGAAGAGTTTAGGCACTTATGGTGCCACAGACTAGATTCTGGATTAGGGCAATCTATCCGAGTGGGACTAAGATGGACTAAAGCTTTCAGCCTCTCTAGGTACCATTAGGCTTACTTGCCAACCATCAACCCAGGGAACTAGGTGCATAATGCAAGGTTAGAGCTCTATGACCAACGACACCCTCCCTACTACTTCGAGAACTAGACATCAACACATATGTTGACCAGATGTCCTCCTACGCATTTTGCACACACAATGCCCCAATTTCTCTTGATCAACAGATTGATAACCTCAAGCATGCTTTTCAAAAACTTTGAGAGATTTACCTAAGCAGTCAAAACCCCAATTAGTAACAACCTTTCAAATACTTATGAGTAAACGCAAACCTTTGGGCCTTCCGACATCTTGATGCTGCTTCATAGTTTATCACAATATGACTTGGAGGATTCCCAAACAAATCTTGGCGGAAGATTCCTCAATCATATAACTTCCTTTCCTACTTCACATGCAACAATAACATAATCCAACTTTCATTCTTTCAGTAGCAAGTCAATATTCATTCTCCAATTTCTTCAAGTTATCCATCATGACTATAATATGCCCTCGCTCTCAACATGGGAGATATCCTTTCTTTTATCTCAGCTCCCTCTTAACTTAGGGAGATCAACTTCTTTCTATGACATTGAAGAATCTTTCATGGTTTCCATCCTTCTCATCAGAGTCATCTTGATCATCATTATTCATATAACTTCCTTCCTCATGCTTATTAATCAAATCAACTTTACTTAAGAATATCTTCAGCATCTTGAAGATTATGTAGTTGCACAACTTAGATAGCTTGTACAACCAAATACATATATAGAAGCATGAACTTAACTATATTAGAATCATTTAATAATGCAAGCTTTGGGCTTTAGACATTAAATACCTAAACTTAGTTAGGTTCATAATAACAAGAGACACACACTTTTATATTTCAACTTCCTCCTAGGGTTTTGTCATAAACCGTAGACTTCATCATCAATACATTTGAGAAACTTAATCAGGATAACAATTTTCATTATATCTAGGGTGTCAATATTTCTTCTAGAGATATGACATACTCTATTATAATATTTTGTAGACCCTAGAAGCAATTCAGACAAGTGTAGTTCTACAATGCATCCAACAACTTTAGAATTCATATGTTAGACTTCTACTAGAATTTAATGTAAACACTAGATTCCATCTTGAGACACTAAGCCTTAGATGTTAACAATAAAAAATAATTACAACACAATCTGAGGTTTCAACTAAATGATGTATCAAGCTTTCACATGTTCCATCCCTTTGCAAAGAAATCGACATCTTCATTGTGGCATGGATTCCATAGTGAAACCGGTAGCAACCTTAGCAATTCGTGAAAGTAATTTAAAACAAAATTTTAACATTTATTACTGAACAGGTCGGCTTCCAAATAGGTTATGCCGACTCTCCAAAATGGTCTTGTTTGTTCATACACACAAACAAGTATAAATAGAAACCTATGCCCCTCCTATTCGGCCATCAATCATTTAGTGCAGAAAGAGGATCAAAATAGTGAAGGAACGGAAGAAAGTGCAGAAGGACGAAGTTTGGTGGAGCCTTCTAACTGTGATTGGGTATATCTTTGACTTATGGAGGCTCAGATTTAATAAACCTTTGGAGGAATTGAAGCCCTGTGGAGGCTCAGACTTGTGGAGGAATTGTAACTCGGACTTGTGGAAGAATTGTAACTCGGACCTGTGATTTCAAGATTGTTATCCTCAGACCTCAGACTTGTAGCCCTGTGGGAACTGAACTTGGACTTGTGTAGCTGTAACAACAAATTATTGGTCCTGTAGCAATAGATCTAGCTCTATTTCTGGGTGTATTAGATTAGACTTTGACTTGGGAAGGAGCAATATTTTTGGGCATACTGGATCACTCGTGTTGAGCAGACCTACTTGGTCTTCGAGCATACTTCTATCGTGTCTCTTGTAGAGCTGAACAATGACATCTTGGATAAGATTTTGAAGGTATTTCGAGGATTCCTTGGAGCATAGAATTGAGCACCTTGAAGCCATCTTTGGAGCAGCCTCATTGAAGATTTGTTGAGCTGATATAAAGCAAGCATCTTTGTCTAGAACTGGAGCACTATTGAAGGAAGCCTTGAAAGCCTTTGTGCAGCAGTGTTGAAGCCTAGATGATGTAACCTAATATAAGGTTATTTGAAGTAAACATGAAGAGTGTTGGAGATACCTTCTATGCTTTATGGAGTTGACTGTCATCTTTGGAGCAGAATTATAGAAGACCCTTTGCAACCAATGTTATCGGAACCGAACCGGTAATTGAATTGAAAAACCTTGTGGATCAAGAACCGATCAGAACCGGGAAAAAAAAAACGGTTTACCCAAAACACAAAATATTCATATTTTAAAGAAAAAACAGATATATTCATGTACATCCATATGAATCCAAACCATTTATACACAAATATGCAAAAGTTCTCATTTATATAGCAAGTAATAGTGCATATAACCAAAATAGCACTTAGTGCAAAACATCGCTGAACCAAAAATGTTACAAACATCAAGAAGCAGGCTCTAAAAGGCCTTTATAGTCCAAAATAACATGCTAGATCATAGTATTATACTACATCCTACAATGCTACAAGCTACAACTATAGCAAATCAATGATCAAACCATCAATCATCATCAAAATCCTCCTCCTCCTCCTCCTCCTCATCCTCATCTAAAGAATGAGTAGCATACAAGTCTGCAATGGAATTACGACTTGATTCCCCTGGCCTTGAAGTTGCTATAGGTGCTTCTAATATATCTACCTCTGCATCCTGTGGAGGTGGGTCCAAGTCCAACCAAGAAAGGTCTTCATTCTCAAACACTGTTGGTTGACTTTCCACAACCCATTTTTATGTTGGAACAAAGTCACCCAAGACAATGTTGCTTGTTTTAGGGGTTTTATTTAGCAATTGATTGCGCCTCACCATGAGGTTGTACTGAACAAAATCCATGTCATTCAACCGCTTTTACTCCAAATGGTTCCTCTTCTTAGTGTGTATACGCTCAAACACACTCCAATTCTTCTCACACCCTGAAGCACTACATGTCTGACTCAAAATTCTAATTGCAATTTTTGCAATTGAGGGTATTCACTACCAAATTGTTGCCACCAATAGGCTGCAAAAAGAGTGGAATGGAAAAAAGTATGAGCAAATGAATTTGAAAGTTGAAATCAAATGAGTATAAGAATTTGGAAGTTTTAACAGTTTTTACCTGGGGGACTCTTTGCTCTATTTCTTATAGCCATAGAAATTCCAAAGGTACCAAGACTCTCACTAAAATTCAAGAGCTTGTTATGAATTTGATCTTGATTCTTGGAATCTAGGACCATGCGCTCAATGCATTTATACAATCCCTCTAAAACCTCCCCACCAACCTCAAAATTTGTAGTGTAATGGTACCTTCAAAATCCAGAAAACAAAAACATATTCATTAAGTCAACAAAACTAAAAGCCGAAAGCAAAAGTTAAAACTTATAACTTATGAGCAATGAGAATTGAAATCCAAAATTATATACCTTGGATTTAAGTAGTAGCCTATGGAGTTTCTTGTTCCATTTTTCATTAATGATTCTCCATAGAGGAATGTACTTTTGTCTTTTATCCCCATATGTTGCCTTTATTTGTTTCATGGCTTCATAAACAAAACCCACAACAGATTTATCACTATCCACCATCCGCAAAACTCTGACAAACAACTCACTAAATAGCACACTCTCCTCTGCCTTTGACCAAAATCTTTTGTCAAATACTTGGTCAACCATCTGTTTCCCTTGTGCCTTTTTGCTCCACTGAGATGAATTCCATTCATCACATGAAAACATCTTCCTCAAGTTTACTTTTTCTTGAACAAGGGATTGCAACGAAAGGAAGTTGGTTGCAAATTGTGTGACGGCTAATCGAACAGGCTCTTTACCCCCTGTGTGCTTTCTCATAAGGTTATGGATTTTTCATCTTCCACACACTTCTTCACCCACTCAATTTTGTCAATATCCTCAAGCATGAGGTCCAAACAATGGGCTGCACATGGAGACCACCAAATGGTTGGGTATTTTTCCTCCAACATATTTCCCGCTGCAACATAGTTATAGGCATTATCTGTGATAACTTGTACAACATTTTCAGCCCCTACTTCCATAACTACTTCATCAAAAAGACGAAATAGCAACTGTGCATTCTTCACCTGATCAGATGCATCAACAGATTTGAGAAACATAATAGCTTTTGGATAAGTGATTTAGAAATTTAGTATGGTGTGAGATCTATCATCAGTCCATCCATCAGACATAATTGTGCATCCTGTTTTGGTCCATGATTGTTTGAACTCTGTAAGGTACTCTTCTATTCTTTGGACCTCATTTTATAAAAGTGCCCCCCTGATATCATGAAAGCTAGGGTCTTTGAAGCCTGCTCCATGTGAAGCTATAGCATTAATCATGGGCTGATAATATGCAGAATTAGTAGCATTAAAAGGTATGTTTTTATCATACCACCATCTAGCAATGCATTCATATGCAACCTTCTTCTCTATTTTCTTCCATTTAGCATCAAGGGTTGGTTGAGAACTAGGGGTGGTGCGGGGTACAAAGAAGGAGTCAATCCCTTTACGTGTTGTTGTCCTCTTCAAGTTTAAACCACTTGAACTACCCTTTCTAACTTTAGAAGGGAAACTAGAGGATTCTTCAAAACTAGGCATATATGCTTCAAAATCAGGGTCACTAAACAGGACATCATCCTTTTGACTTTTGGTTATATCTTTTTTAAGTCTTTTGTTTTTCCCCTTCTCTTCATTGTAGGATTCAATTAAACTTTGCATCTCTGCTTTGAGATCATCATAAACATTTGCATAAGGTTTTACTTGCCCTCTCCAATGTGTTAGGTGTTCTTTGATTCTATTTATCCCCCCACGCTTAATTTTTTTCCCACAATAGTTGCAGACTTTTACCCCTTGTTCATTTAAATGATAGTGAATCCAAGCTGGATCATTCTTGTTTTTGGGGGCCATGGGAAAGAATATAAAAATATGCATAGAAAACCCTATGGTTTTGAGAATTTTATGACATTTTTTAAGAGAAAAATAAAAGAGGAGTAGAAACAATGAAATACCTGGAGAAGATCAGTAAATTTTGAGAAGAGAAGAAGCTCCAACCAAGCTGAAAATAAACTCTTCAATCAGCTCCAAAATCTCCTTCAAAATTTGCCAACGAAATCTCTTAAAATAACCCTGCAAATTACAATAATTTTTGAGAAAAAAATAGAAGAAATCTGAAATTTTGAATTCTGCATTAAAAAAACTAGGGTTTTAAAATTTTAAGAGAAGAAAAAAATAGTTTCTTGAAGAAAAATAGAACATTAATGGTTGAAAAAAAATACCTTGTATTTCCCTCTTAATTTGCTAAAGAAATTAAGCTCCAAACTCCTCCAAAAGTAGCCCCTACAAATCTGCATAAAAACACTGGGGTTTTTATTTTTTACGAGAAAAAAGCGCTGATTTTTAGAGAAAAATAGAAGAAAAAAGGGCAGAAATTTCCTTGATTTACCCTCTAAATATTTTGGAGAAAATCAGCTCCAAAATTAGCTATGTAGCAGCCCCAACAAAATAAAAAAAAGATCTTCCACCAACAGCAAAAACCACTGAAGAAAACTCAAAAATCTATGGGAAAAAATAAATCTTTGAAGTAGCTCAAAAATCTTCCAACCCAACAGCTCTCAAAGACTCCAACCAACTCTTCAAATCTGCAAAAAATCTCCCTCAGAACAATTCCCTTCACCGAACTTAGCTCAAGAAATGCAAGAGACTCGAATAAATAGTGTGAATAGAATAGAGGGGGTGGGGGTGTTTAAATAGCTTTAAGTGGGGGCTAGATTAGGTTTAGAAATTAGGGAAACTATTAAAAAAACAAAAAAAAACTTTTTTATTGCCTGGCTATGCAGCAGTGGGACCTGAGTGCTGGCGGAACCGGTTCGGAGGGCCGGTTCAGACTGGTTTTGCCAGAACCGGTTCGGAGGGCCGGTTCAGACTGGTTTTGCCAGAACCGGTTCGGTTCCGATAACACTGTTTGCAGCAGACATTGAAGAGTTGACACTTATTGAGGCAGTCCCTAGAGCATTGTTGAAGCCTATTGGAGACATTCTTTGAAGAACCATTGCAAACCTCCTTGGTTGAAAACAGTCTTTGAAGACTTTGTGAGAGATATCATTCAAGACTTGTTGCAGAAGGCATTGAGGAAGTCTTGAAGATCCATTGAACTTATCTTGAAGAATTGAAGCATAGGGTTGGAGCCCTAGAGGATAGGAGTCTTCAAGAAGATCAGGTTGGACACTGTGCCAATGTAGAGGGTTGGTGTTGATTTCTGTAGCATCAGATGTGGTCTTGCCTCGAGATTTTGTAGAGAGGCTAAGACACATGCATTCTCTAATACCCAGAAATCGTTTGGGAAAATTCAACCTAGAGATGATTTAATTAAAATAATTAACTTTTTAAAATGGTTCCCTAAGTCCAAATTTAGGAAATCTGGTTAATTAAAGGGTATTAAATAAATCTGGGTGTGCATCTTCTAGAAGAAGACGAGGATCGATTCCCAGTTAATCTTAGCTGTTGATTATGTTTTAATCTTGGCCATTGGTGCTCCAACAAGAGATTATAAGGATTTCGATGGGCACTTGGAGAACACACTTGTGCAGTTCGATTTTGCTGGGAAGTCGATTACTTGAGTAGCAACTGTGAGTTGCCATAAGCGACTTAGTAAAGTCGAAGCAGTGAGAGAGGGGTAGGGATAGTAGACTGGAGGAGAGTTTTCCAAATTCGGGGAGTACAAGGTAGAGAAGATAGAAAAAGGTTCAGAGAGAGCATAGATCTTCAGAGGGAGTCTGAGATTCAGTTTGGAAAGTCGAATTCCAGAGCTAGAAGTCGGGGTGTGAGACTGAAGGGCCAGAGGATCGAAGTTCCAGCTAGCAGGAGATCAGAGGAGGAGGTGACATAGAGCCCATAAATTGTGACGCAGATTTGTGTAGGCTGATGCAGAGGCAACGTGAGGCCAGCCATCAAGAGCCTAGATCAAATTCAGATCGCAAGTGATAGTGTGAGATTTTTCTCACTATCTCCTTGTTAGTATTTCTCTGTATCAGATTGCCAGTTTGGGCATCTAATGATTTGTACTCAGATTACTGCTGTATAATAATAAAACACTCAGTTGTTGCACCGATTTTCCCACATTGGGTTTTTCTGGTGACATTGGTCCAAAAACAACGGTGTAATTGTGTGTGTGTTTATTTCTCTCTAGTGCAGTGTTTAGTTTCCGCAATATTTTATTTGTGTACGCTGCAGTGTATGTATTTCAATATTTGTTGTAGAAAACTGCAAGTAAGTTGTTCAAGTAATTTAACAAATAGGAGAAATATCATCAGTTTTTTGCGGTATGAATTGGGTGACTGATTTTTCACAGTTGGAGCCTGATAAATGCAAGGTTGGAGCCTTGTGGAAGATAGGGTTAAAGCCCTAGAGGTTAGAGCCTCGTGAAGTCCAAGTTGGTGCTTGGCAAAGTACCTGTTGGAGCTTGGTGATTGAAAGATTGGTGTCTTCATCTAGGGTTGTAGCCCTAAACATTATTGTACTTGATCTATTGTAAAGAAGAGGATTGGAGTCCTCGTTATTTCTGATTACTAAGATTATTTATTCCATATTGTTCATTTTGCGTTCTGTTTATAAGAGATCTAAACTGGTAAAGTAACAATTGTAAAATAAAAATTGATTCACCCCCCCTCTCAGTATTTCCAACAACCTATAAACTTATAAAAACAAAAGAAAATGTGTTTTCCAAAAACATGTTAAAACCTATAAATTCTAAACATCAAAAATACAAAATAGAATATCTAAGGCTAGAAGCAAAGGACTCAATAATGTAAGTCCCTTATATCAGATTCTTCGGGTTTGGATTGCATTAGGTCTTTTTCTTCAACAACATCAGCTCGATCTCTTCCTCTTTTCTTATTTCTTGGATTGTCGGGACAATCACTCCTATAGTGACCCTTCTTATGACATTGATAGCATTCTACTTTAGACATGTCTACTTTCCTCTTCGTTCCTCTCGATTTCTTGAAGTTTCCTTTGTAGGCATTTGAAACTCCTTCAGGATTGGCAACTATTGAGATCCTTAATTTTTCTTGATTGCAAACAGTCCATAGTTCTTCAAAAGTGGGAGCTTCTTTCCAACTGTTAAGTCCTACAACAAATGCACCCCAAGTAGGTGGCAATCCTAATATAACAGTGATTACAAGTTCTTTGTCTAGAAAAATTTCGTCAATGACCAAAAGATCATCTCTGATTCTTGCTATCTTCACCAAAACAGAGGCCTGTGTCTTCTTTAGTCATCTTTGTGGTCCTTAGTTCATTCTTCAGGCTTGCAACTTGACCAATGTTCTTAATAGTGAATAACTTTGACAAGGCCTCATACATTTCTTGAGCATGGTTTATGTTGGCTATGAATCGGACAAGGTTGTCCTTTATTCCCTCTACCATTAGATTCATGGCCACTAATTCCAAATCTCTGAACTTCACTTTATCAACATCACTGGAGTCTTCTGTAGGCTTCTTTACCCTTTTACCAAGTCTAGTATCTTGTTCTTTTCAAGAATAAGGTCAATCCTTTTCTTCAAAGACATGTAGTTTGAGGCTCCTTCAAGTTTGTTCTCTCCCTTGATTGTGTTAGACATCTTTCTTGAATATAGTTGACTTCTTTCCTTTTGAATGATTCCTTGATCAAGTGCTTGATATTGCCTTTTGCTTCTTTCTTCACCAAAGCTCTGATTCCATTTTAGAAAATCAGAAAGGCAAAAATATTTTCTTATACTTGATAATTACTTGTGACGTTCTTGATTTCTTATTAGGTTTTTTTATATCTTCTTTCTTTTTGTTCATCAAGCAATTACCAAAGCAATAACACATAAATCAATGGACACCAGATATAGGCACACAACTAGGGCAAAATCCCTCTCTAGGGGAAAACCCAGTCAATAATTCTTCCTGCAATAGCTTTCCTAAGATATTCCAAGACTCTAAACCTTCACACAAACTTTCTTTCATACCAAGTCAACCTTCTTCTTCCTTTGCAGATGATCCTACTTGACCTGGCAACATCAACACTTTCTTGGACCCAGAAGGTTGACCTTGCTTTGGAGACTTCGATCTTCATTGAAAGACTTTGATATTCACTTAGGAACTTCGATCTCGGCCCAATTCGAGTTCTTAAGGCAACAACACCCAACAATAACAACTTCGCCCTATACTTGATTTAGCAGCAGTAACATGCAGCGACATCAACAAGAGAACTTCGATCTTCCAATCTAGGGCATGAGAGAGAGAGAGAGATGTACCAAAACTTCGATTTTCCTTCCTTCCTTCTCCTAGACCAAACTCACATTTCTTTTTCCTTCTTCCTCTACTTCACACTTTTTCCCAGCTTCAAAGTGTTGAAAAATGTGTAACTAGGTTCGGTCTTCATTAGTATGAAATGTATTCTTGTATATATAAAATGAAAAATTATTTATTATTATTATTGAAGCATGGGTTTCATGCTCAAGTTCTTTTATTTTATTGGTCAAGCACCCATTAAGTGATTCTAGGGTTTGTCCTAGGTATAAGAGTCATTGTCATATATGGAAGACCCTATGGGCACATTGTAAATTATAAAAGAAAATTTATTTTGTCTTGAAAGTTTCAAAATACCTCCAAGATCAAGACAACCTAATGAGTTGTCAAGTCGGCCTACATGAAGAGCCACGTCCGCCCTTGAAGAAGCCTTTATATAAGAGGAACTCGTCCTCGACTTGGACCATTTTTCATGGACTCATCTCTTATTCGAAGAAGGTAGAAGAAGAAAGTCGAAGAAGGAAGTGCGAAGAAGAGGACAAAAAAGTCGAAGTGTTTGGGTCTCTCTCCATTCTTCTAGAAGTGCGAAGTTAGGGTTCTTGCGCTGGGCTAGTTTGAGGTTCGATTTTGTAAGCAAGAGAGAAGGAAGGCAAGCAAAGGTCTCTTAGGGCATCTTACTAGCCCTAGGACTCAAGTCAAGGAAAGCAGGGTCAAGGAGAAGGGAACTTAGAGGGAGATTGAAGTCTCCTAGAGAAGTAGTGGCAGTTGTTGGGGAGCAGAATTTCAGATCTATTGGGAGGTCAAAGATATTTCAGCAGGAGGCCTTGGAAGACTTGATCTTGGAGGGTATTTGTCCGAGTCTAGGTCATGGTATTCGTCAATTGAAAGATTTGAAAGATAAGAAGAGATTTTATGGGTTTTCCCCTTAAGAGGAGGGGTTTTGGTCCTAGCTTGCAACAACCTATATACTGTGTCATTGTTCTTACTGTTTTGGTAGTTGTTTGATGTATTGCACATTGGAATAAGAAAGATCAAAGTTGATAAGTAGAAAGGTAACACAAACAATTATCGAGTTAAGAGAATTAACATATACATTGCCCTATTGAATTCTCGACATGGTATTAGAGCTTTAGTTCTCTAAGGGCATCATGAAGATCTCCTCTACAAAGAAGAAGGTTGTAATGAATAAAATATATAAATAATATAAATATAATGTAAAGATACTAATCATAAATAATAGTTAGTTAAGCTAGTGATTAGGTTGAAGAGGCATGTCTAATAGGACATGACTCTTCATGAAGAGACACTTGCTTGGTATATAAGCAAGCCTCTCGTTCTCATTTGTAAATCATACTCATTATTATTCACATACTTAATATAATATTTGTATCCTAAATGGATATTTTGACATTCCAAGTATTTTGGAGTAATTAATTTATAGAAGGAACTTTGTTCGCTTCATTGGCATCAGAGCCACGTTTGGCTGATCACCAGGCCTTTGGCTATCAACCTATCATCAACCTTGTTGCTGTCATAATTGAAGCGTTTCGCCACACATTGGGAGATTCTCCATTTTTTTGGTCTTTGGCCATTTGCT
>APFE030050085.1:12798-69363 GCA_000404065.3 Pinus taeda | reverse complement strand
AAATTATATTTTATATATTAAGAGAATTAACAAAAAAGAAGAGAACTGATTAAGAGAGAGTAAATTATATATAAAAAAAAGAAAAAAAAAAGAATAAAAGAAAAAGAAAAAGAGAGATGTCATCCACAAAGAACAACGATTTCTTTGCACTATGTCCTTTTTGTTCAAAAGGATACCCTAATTGTTAAGAATCATTCAGAAATCAAAATGTTGTTTGCACAAATTGTTACAAAACTTTTACCTTAGTCGAACTTAGTGACGCAGATAAACAATTAATAGTAAGAAAAATGAGAGAATTAATGGCAAGACATACGAAAATGAAAAAAAACAAAATTCACATTGCAAGTTGAAAGCCCATCATCGCTTCTACCAAACGATATAATCCAATGTACCAAGAAATTGCAGCAAAAAAATCAAGAGAATGACAAAATAGCCAAAATTTAACAAAGCAAGGAAGTGTTAGAACGCGAACATAAAAATCTTGTGGATATGCATTACAAAGAAATAATGGAAAAGGACGAAGAAAATTCTCGTCTCAAGGACCACGTCGAAAAATTACTTGCGCAAGTGAAGAAGACTAAGGTCACAAAGAAAGAACTCAAGAAGCACTTATCAGAACAAGAAGAGGAAACTTTGGTTCAAAGAACCTTAGTAAAAATTTATTAGAACAAATCAGAGATCTAAAAGATGAAAAACTTAAAATTCAAAACACTGAAAATAAGGTTGATGAATCAAAAACCAAAGAACTTTTACGTCTGAGAAACCATAATCAAAGTCTGCTCAATCAAACTAAGAAACTTAAGGAGGATAAGAAAGCATTAAAAGATAAGTTGGAACAAGTCACTCGAGAAGAAGTATCGAAATCTCCAGTCGCAACAGTTCAAGTTGAAAATAAGGGAACGAATACCGATCCAGTGAATATGACAACTCAAGAAGACAAGCCAGTTGAAGAAACGACACACATAGATGTTGCAGTTCAGACAATGGACATCCCAAGTGAATGTTCCATAACCAATTCAACAACATCTTCGCTAGATGAAATCTAAAAACTTTATATCGACATCCGAATCATGAGAATAGACAAATCAACCAAGCTGTGTACGGGACAATTCAAGCCGTAGACAACAAATTAATGTTTCAGAGAATAATGATGTAACATCAATTCCATCTTATGCTGACAAGTCGTTACAAAATTTTAGTGATCAGAATGCTATACAGAAGATTAATCTGGGATTGTCTGATCCCTTCTCAGTGCGACAATTTTGTTTGTCACTAAGAAGATCATATCAACTTGTATCAACGAGGATGACTATTTCGAGATAGAAAAACTTTCGAAGCCGAAAAAGAGATCAAGCCTTTTGTCATCGACAAGCTTTGAGGACAAAGCTTTTTGAGGAAGGAGGCAATGTAACGAATAAAATATGTAAATAATATAAATATAATGTAAAAGATAATAATCATAAATAATAGTTAGTTAAGCCAGTAATTAGGTTGAAGAGGCATGTCTAATAGGACATGACTCTTCATGAAGAGACACTTGCTTGGTATATAAGCAAGTCTCTCGTTCTCATTGTAATTCATTCATTCTTATTCTTATTCATATATTTAATATAATATTTATATCCTTAATGGATATCTTGACATTCCAAGCATTTTGGAGTAATTAATTTATAGAAGGAACTTTGTTCGCTTCAAAGGTCATCAAAAGGATTGCAAGCCATCTCAAGAAAGGTATCAAAGAAGTAGGGAGTCTTCTATTCTCTTCAAAGAAGGTATCACTCAAAGAAAGGGATGAGGGACTCATCTCGGCTCTCCTTGGGACATTCAAAGACGAAGACATCTGGGTGATTGATAGCGGTGCATCAAGGCACATGACTGGTCACTCCCACCAATTGAAGACCTTGTCAAAAGGAAAATCTGCATACTTTGTGGAACTTGGAGACAACAAAAGCTATCCATTGAGAGACATTGGATCATCATCTATAAGGCTCGAAGATGGAAGCAACATCCACCTCAACAACATTCTGTTTGTTCCAGGTTTGCACAAAAATCTATTTTCTTTTTCAAGCTTAGAAGATAAAGGAGATAGAGTAGCCTTCATTGATGGTAAAGTAGTTGTATGGGCAAAAGGCTCAAGCATAGAACAAGCAAAAGTGATTGGCATCTGAGAAGGAAGGCTTTACAAATTAATATCTCTTGTAAACCTTGCCCTAGTCCACACTGAGATTAGTCCATGTGAAATTTGCCACCGAAGGTTTGGTCATTTACATTTCAAGATTCTTCCAACTCTAAATTCCATAGTAGATGGAATACCAAATCTAAAGGAGGATAATGAAGGTGTCTGCAAAGGATGTGCATTGGGCAAAAATACCAAGAGACCATTTGGAAGCAGTGCTTCACAGTCGAAAGAAATCTTGGATCTCATTCACTCTAATGTGTGTGGCCCTATGACTCCAAAATCACTTGACAACATCTTTATTATGTGACATTCACTGATGATCACTCAAGAAAGACCTGGGTTTACTTAATGAAAACTGGGGATGAAGTATTTACTAAATTTCAAGAATTCAAAGCCGAAGTGGAGAACCTTACAGAAAGAAGAATCAAGATACTAAGATGTGATAATGGAGGAGAATATACATCCAAAGAGATTATAACATTCTGTAAGGAGTCTGCAGAATGGAGTTGCAGAAAATGGAGTTGTAGAAAGACAAAACAGATCCATTGAAGAAAGTGTAAAAACAATGTTACACGATCAAGATCTACCTAAATTTTGTGGGGTGAGGCATCAAAGATAACAATATACATACAAAATCGATGCCCTCCTTGATCTCTAGACAACAAGACTCCGAAAGAATTGTTCACTGGGAAGAAGCCATTTGTCGATCATTTTCGAATCTTTGGATATCTTGTGTATATTCATATACCAAAGGACAAAAGAAAGAAGTTGGATCCTTACGGCTCAACTTGAAGGCATCGACTATGAAGAGACATTTGCTCCAACTGCAAGATATACAACGATTTGATCATTAGTCTCTCTAACAACATCGATGGGATGGAACATCCACCAAATGGATGTCAAGACTTCGTTTTTGAATGGCACTATAAATGAAGAAATCTACATAGAACAACCCTTGGGATTTGAAGTCAAAGATAGGAAGGCATATTTAAAGAAAGCATTATATGGCCTCAAGCAGGCACCGAGGGCATGGTATTCTAGGATGGATGCATACATACAAAGATTAGGCTTCACGAAAAGTTTTGCTGACTCAAACCTCTATATTAAGGTTGTAAACAATGAACATGTAATTGTTCTTCTATATGTAGATGATCTTCTCTTGACAAGTGTAGAAGGTTGAATTGAAGAATGTAAGAAGCAAATGGCAGCAGAGTTTGACATGAAGGATCTAGGGCTGATGCATTACTATTTGGGACTAGAAGTCTGGCAAGAACCTAATGAAATCTATTTAGGTCATGGCAAGTATGTGATCGAGATACTCAAGAAGTTAGACATGATAGACTGTAAAACTATGACCACTCTGAACATCACGCACTTGAAATGACTAAGGAATTCCGAATCAAACCCTGTGGATCTCTCCAGATATAGACAACTGATTGACTCATTGATGTACTTGGTGAATACTCGATCGGATATATGTTTTGTAGTAAATGTACTCAGTCAATTCCAAGTGGAGCCGAAGCATGATCATTGGATAACAACAAAACATATTTTGAGATATTTGTGAGGAACAATCAACTACTTCCTGAAATATGATAAAAGGAATGATGTTCAATTGATTGGTTACACAATTGCGACTGGGGAGGTAATGAACATGATGGAAGAAGCACTATGGGAGGATGTTTTAGTATAGGATCCTTTATGGTCTCATGGATGAGTAGAAAGCAAGACACTGTTTCTTTGAGTAGTGTTGAAGCTAAATATGTTGCAGCATGCGAAGTCAGCAAGGAAGCAATTTGGTTAAGGAAGCTGCTATCTGACTTGTTTGAAGGACCGATGAACCCTACAGTGATACGTTGTGATAACACCAGTTGTATTCGTTTGTCTGAAGACCCAATGTTTAATGGGAAGACAAAGCATATCAACAAGAAGTATCACTATATATGAGAGCTAGTACAAAATGGTGTGGTGCAATTGCAGTATATCTCCACTGATGAGCAGGTAGCTGACATATTGACGAAATCACTTCCAAACAAGAAGCTTTTATACTTAAGGGACAAGCTTGGCTTTGTGGATTTATGCTCCCTAATTGAGAGGGAGAGATAGACACAACATTCTTGTCTTCACTTAGGAAGAAAGAATGGAGGATTGGGTAACCCTCTGGCATTCGATATTCTATGAGAGTGTGGTAGGGCATTCAAGATAAGAGTAGTCGTGGACCAATATTCTTTGAGGATTAGCTACCCAAGATGAGAATAGTCCAATGGGAGGTCATACTCTGTGAACACCCGGGTGGGGTATGTACCTTGGAGAGACAATGATGATGGTGTCTATACATCATTGGTCTCGCCAGCATTGTGCTCTGATCTTGTGGAGAGATAGAGCTATTAGTCAAGGCCTTGCTGTGTGACAACGTTGGTTATTATGATGCTGGATAGATGGGTTACCAATCTGACTCTTCTTATGAGATCTCTTCAGATTGAGAATGACCATGTACCTCTTATGAATACCTCCCTAGTTAAGAGGGTGTGTTGAAAAATGTGTAACTAGGTTCGGTCTTCATTAGTATGAAATGTATTCTTGTATATATAAAATGAAAAAGAAATTATTATTATTATTTAAGCATGGGTTTCATGCTCAAGTTCTTTTATTTTATAGGTCAAGCACCCATTAAGTGCTTCTAGGGTTTGTCCTAGGTATAAGAGTTATTGTCATATATGGAAGACCCTATGAGCACATTGTAAATTATAAAAGAAAATTTATTTCGTCTTGAAAGTGTCAAAATGCCTCCAAGATCAAGTCGGCCTAATGAGCTGTCAAGTCAGTCTACATGAAGAGCCACGTCCACCCTTGAAGAAGCCTATATATATGAGGAACTCGTCCTCCACTTGGATCATTTTTCATTCACTCATCTCTTATGCGAAGAAGGCAGAAGAAGAAAGTTGAAGAAGGAAGTGCGAAGAAGAGAAGGGTGAAAAAGTCGAAGTTTTTGGGTCTCTCTCCATTCTTCTGGAAGTGCGAACTTAGGGTTCTTGCTTTGGGCTAGTCTGAGGTTTGATTTTGGAAGCAATAGAGAAGGAAGGCAAGCGAAGGTCTCTTAGGGCATCTTACTATCCCTAGGACTCAAGTCAAGGCAAGCGAGGTCAAGGAGAAGGCAGTTAGAGGGAGATTGATGTCTCCTAGAGAAGCAGTAGCAGTTGCAGTAGTTGCTGGGGAGCAAAATTTCGGATCTATTGGGAGGTCGAAGATATTTTAGTAGGAGGCCTTGGAAGACTTGATCTTGGACGGTATTTTTCTGAGTATAGGTCATGGTATTCGTCAATTGAAAGATCTGAAAGATAAGAAGAGATTTTACAGGTTTTCCCCTCAAGAGGAGGGGTTTTGGCCCTGGCTTGCAGCCTATATACAGTCATTGTTCTTAATGTTTTGGTAGTTGTTTGATATATTGCACATTGGAATAAGAAAGATCAAAGCTAATAAGTAAAAAGGTAACACAAATAGTTATCAAGTTAAGAGAATTAACATATACATTGCCCTATTGAATTCTTAACACAGAGATATCAAACTTGCTTGAGTTGATGATCTCCAAATAAATTCGATCTGCTTCATTTATAGCCTTTAGGTGAGGTCAAATAACCCTCCTTGAGGCCGACTTGATCATCTTAAGGCCGATTTGGTGTGGAGGCAACATAATTCATTTTTGACTCAATACTAAACCTTTTTACATGATTCAAAAGCCTGAGAAGGGTCTCTTAGATGTACAATGACTCTATTAACTCAAAATAAACCCTGTAAGTTCTCAATGGGGACTTTGACCTAAAACATAATGACTCAACCATGAAACCCAATGCTTTAATAAGGCATAATAATAATAATAAAAATTCTTTTCATTATTCTTTTGACAAGTACATTACATGATGACTTAAATACATTAATGAAGACCGAACCTAGTTACGTTTTCCAACACAGGTGTCTCCAAGCTCAATAAGGGGGTTAATCAAGGACCCTATTAGGTGGTTTTAACCTTTAAAGGGGGTGAGATGTCCATGGTACATCCATCTGGTGGTAGGTGGCAAATGATATAGTGATGGAATGGAGTGGCGGTCAGGGGGATGCTCCAAGCCACATGCCATGGTGCCAGGTTAGCTATAATAAGGGAAGCCCACACCTAGGTATATGAGTGTAGGAGGGAGCAAATCGTGGTTCTTGAGTTACCCCAACCTTTGTTTTTCCACCCTTCTTCATATCCCTTTTGCTTTTGATCGATTTTTCTTCATAACTGCTCGGGGCTCTAGAGAATGAGAGCATGATGTGTAGGATGTAGCAGCAGGTAGCCCTTTTCTGGTGGGGCATTTGATTGCCCACTAGGGGTTTGGACAATCATGGGTTCCTCAACGATGAAGGGGGCTTCATTTAGGGCCCATAGGAACTAGGGTGATGGCCATGGATAAGGGGTAGAGTTCATGTTTGGCTCTTGCCCACGTGCTAAATTTGTATATTTCGACCATCTTTTGCATTTTTTGGTATATTTCCTATTGAGAGTGGCCACATTATGCTTTTTCTTTTCTTTTTAGTTGCATCAACCTCCGGGGCATCATTCCAGGCTTGACCCAAGGTGTGGATGAGGGGAGGGGAAGGCTAACCCTATGTGGACCTAGTGGACACATGCAGACTCGGGTGGGATAAATGATGAATGGGATTAGAATGAGCAGAAGAGAGTGATATGGTGTCGGGAAGTGGGACCACGCAACCAAAATCAGGATTTCCCATGTAGTGTCAACCCTAAAGCTAATGGCCAGTAAAGGAGATTTCATGGGACAAGGATACAAGAGTAACCACCAAATTGAGTGGAGGAGAGAAGAGTACAGACCTAGCCCACTCTTTCTTTTGAATCCCCCCACCAATCCATGCCCAAAAGTGTCCATGAAAAGTAAGAAAAATTACTCAACTATACCAATGAAAAGCCATACCTTCGGGGTTGGGAGGCCCATCTTCAAACATACAATCATAAGAGATGGGCAAGGGACCACATGGCTTGCTCAAGTGGCGGAGATAATGGCACATTGAGCTATATGGTGGTTGCAATGGGCTGCTGGCTACCGATTGAGGACCATCTAGGAGAAAACATATCTCCTATGTATACTACCTGTTGTTACACAAAGTGTCTAGGCACCGCGACAACACTCAGAGTAAGGGTTGTCACTCTAATCCTTACTCCGTTTAGACTCTCTCCTAGACAAGTCAAGGGGGGTAGTCCATAAGGTGAATGGATTAAGATAGTTTGTGGAACACAGGCTCTAGGAGATTTAAAGATGAACAACTTGATGAATTTAGAACAAGTCTTGGTCAATTGAGATGGATAGATTAAAATAAGACAACCACAAGATAAAAATGATTATAGACCACTGTCGTTATATTGAATTAACCATAGACCAAACATAAACAAGTTATCTAGAGTAATTTATAAATGTGGCAAAATGATGATCATGAATAATTAAATGTCAACTCCTAGAGCTTCTAGCATTTAAATCCCAACTCTAGAAGAATTTCTCTCTCCTATAGTCAATATGATGTTTAAAATATTAATCGCACTTGACAATAGAGAAATCACAAGAATCAAAATTTTACACGTAACACCAAAGACACCAAGGAACTTTAAATTAGAATTTTTATTATTCCTTAGGCAATTACTTTAATGTAGAAAATGAAGAAATCAAATTTTTAATGTGACAAAAGTAAAACAGATCAAAGGGTTAATAAATTAAATTTTTAATGGGCCACAGGCAACATTAAATTTTTTAATGTGAAGGCACAAGTCCTCCTTTGATTTATTTCATTCTCAATTCTAAAATCACCAGAATTTAAATTTTTTTAGATTTTTTAATGTTTTTTAAATTTTTAAATTTAAATTAAAAAAAATATCAAAACATAAAAACCAAAGTCGAGAAATAAAAAAAAATAAATCAAAATTGAAATCAAGCTTTTTAGTTTTTTTCTTTTTTTTTTCAAAATAAAAGAAATCAAAATAAAAATTTAAAAATGGAAACTAAATCAAAGGGTCGATTTTGTTTTATTTTTATTTTTTTAAAACATCAAACATAAAACCAAAGTTTAAAAAAATAAAAAAAATATGATATGAAAATTTTAATTGGAGAGCTAAGGCCTTGCGGTAGGTCTAGGGAGACAGGGATACCAAGAGGAGGAAAAGGAATGGAGGGATAAGGAGAAAGGAAGAGCAGGGAAGAAAAGGTAGTGAGGGACGAGGGGGAAAAGGATGCTGTTTAAGGAGCTCGAGCAACGGATTAGGAAACTGGCAACGATGGAAGGAGCTACAAGTGAGGGTGAAATGCAAAGGAAGAAAACACAGGTACAACAACTAGGGAGTGGAGGAGAGGAAATTCGAAAAATGTGAGTAGCAACAGAAAAACGCAGATAGAAAAAGGAGTAAACCCAAAAAAACACAGGCAAAGAGAATAAAAAAAAATTCCAAAAAGAAGAAAATGCAGCGGCAGAAGAGAGAGGCTCAATACGACATCAGACATGAGAAAAATGGTAGCCAAAAACCTAAGAAAATTTCCCAGAAATTTTTGATTAAAATGATATATTCTTTTGCTTAAAATTTTCTTTCACAAAACTTATGAATTCTTCAGAAAATTTGAAACCCTTCAAACCGTAAAATCTTTTGAATAATGTCCCTGCAAAATGGTATTGAGGCCAGATCTTACCCTCCAGGGCTAGATTTGGCTTCAAATCAAACTTCTCTTTCAAATCTGCAACCTGTACCTGAAAAAAACGAAAACAAAAGCAGCCAGAACCCAGATATACAAAAATAAATAAAACCCCAGAAGCCCAAGTTAGAAAACCAAAACAAAATTACAGATCTATGTACAAAAATGGTAGATCTATCAGATTTGAGGAGTATGAGTTCAACTCCGCTCTCAGATCTGATAATCTAAGGCTCTCAACAACGAGATCTATCAATTTTCCACAAAAAAGTTAAATTTTTAAATTTTAAAGGAGGTGCTAACTCAAAACCCTTCGTGTATCACAAATAAAATCTTATGATAAGCCCGAAGCTAATTTAGCGGGCTCTTAAGAAAACATTGATCAGGAGTTGGCTGGTCCAACTGAAAACTTCCCCTAACGCTCGAGGATCTAAAAAATCAAGATTTCCCTGCAAAACTCAATCCAACCCTCAAAATAGAGTGAGAAAATAATAATAAAATTCAGACAAATAGAGATACCTGCTATTACGTTCAAAATTTAAATTATTATTTAAACCCTAGCGACTTAGCAAGATACCTGTACTCAAATCACTCTTCAGAAGCTATCATCAACGGCTTTAAAAAAATTATGCATGAAAATAAAACATCTTACAGTATTCCCATGAAGAGTAACACCAATAGAAATTAACTCCAAAGTCCTTTTTTATTATCCAGAAAAAAATTACACAAGAGCTTTTTGCTTAGCACAAGACTCAAAGATCGGATGGATCAATTGACAAATGACTTCCTTTTTAAAGATAAATCCTCCAACAACTAGTTCAAGTGATTCTCGTCAAAGAAATCTCAACCGTTGATGAAGATTAAAATTTCTTTAATCTCATCCGTCGAAATATTTAAATATTTGGGGAAAATCGAAATTTTTAATTAAATGCATTTTAATTGACTAAAAAATAATTTTTTTGAGTTAATTTCCCTAAAAATTTGACTTTGATTTAACCCCCCCCGGGATCAAAGGTTTAAAATTTGACAAAATAATTAATTTACCTTAGTCCTGGAACCTTTTAAAATTTAATTGTTTAGGACCGATGAATTTTGCCTTTAGAGAATTTTAATTTACCTAGGACCTAGAATTAATTAAATTTCTGGCTTAGGATTTTAATTAATTTTTTGGCCAGAAAATTTAATTAATTAACGTATGAGGGGATAAATTATTTTTCCAACCCTCAAGACACTTTACATAATGATTTTCATATTTTTTACATTATAAGGGGGAAAATCCATTTGTAGTAGACACTCACAGACTACCCATTTCTGCGACACAAATATAATCCAACAACAATTTGTAATAAAACAACCTAACCAAATAGTTAGGATTATTCCCAAATCACTTTTACATAGACTCGATTTAGAACACTAGGACTCGCCTAAGATCCTAGCGACAATATCCATTCCAGCTTTGGGGTGAGACTGAAGGAAAACTCTGCCGACCATTCGATAATGGATTGGTGAGACAAAAATCCTCTCAGAATGTAGATCGTCACTACGAAAATAGGTTTATCTAGGTTGTTACATACATGACACGAATTTGCTGAGATTATTTACATCATATACATGCAGAATGGGTTTACATTATAACATCTTGGAAATCAGGATGATGATGATAGCTGAACGGCACAGACACATTGATCAAGCTATCCCTTTCGTGAAAAAAAAGGGTGTACTCCTATGGGTCGTTGACATGTAGTGGTCAACACTACCCACAGGTGGAGGGTAACATACTAACAGGCCTTGCCCATACTAGTCTCCTGAAGCATGATGCTCCATCTCCATCTGGAGGTATCATTGGCATCAATGCGAATTCCTCCAATCTATAGGTAACTTGTTGATCTCTGCTAAAGCTACTATCTGCTGTTGCCTCTTCTTGTCCTTCTTTCTCTTGCGACAGTGGGTGATGTATTGACCAAATTCACCACATTCGAAGCACTTGACTTTCAACAAGTCCTTTTTCTTCTTCTCTCCCCCTTTTGAGTTTTGTCCTTGACTAGGACCCTTCTTCGCTTACCCTTTACTTGCAAAGGCTACGTTCTCCTCTTCCTTTTCCACCTTCGGTCGCCTGCTACTGCCATTGATAGTACCTTCTGCAAGGCTGATCCTTAGCTCCCCCTGAGTGAAGTCGCTCCATGGGCGCTCCTGTCCTAGAAGTGTGTCTCGCCCAAAAATGACTTGGACAAATGTATGCCGCTTCTTGGAGAACCCATTGGGAGTCATGCGCACCAACATGCTATCTGCTAGTTTCTCTCCTACATTTGCAAGTTCATCTCTGATACCTTGAATCCTAGTGAGCTAGGAAGTAACATCCTCGCCCTTTTGCATTTTAACTGTCCTCAGCTTCTCCTTGAGAACCATTTTTCATTTCTCAGATGGATCTTGGTATGACTTCATAATGGCATCCCACATGTCCTTTGTTGTATTCTTATTTGCAATATGCGGGACAATGTAATCTTGAACCCTGTTTACGACCATCCTCTTAGTTTTGGCCATCTCTTTCATGAAGGTTGCTAGCTGTTGTGGATTTTCTAGTTCTGGCATGACATTTGTCACAAACTCCTTCAAGTGATACTCATCTAGTAGGAATTGCATTTTGGCTTTCCAGACGCCAAAATTAGACATTCCATCAAGTCTGTCTGTCCTGATCTCCGAGTCATGCTATGGGCATGTCTACGAAACTAAAATAAACTAGAGACTAGTGCTGAAAATCTCCTTCTCCTTCCTGATTGACCTTCCTTCGGCTACTCGCACTCCCTTTGGAATGCGCAAATTTTCTCTCACTTGCGTCTGTAAATCCTTCTTCGACACTCGCATTGCTTGCTACTCCTCCACTATTCAACTCGCTCTACCTTCCGAAAGTCCTTCAAATATTGGCACATGTGTTGCTATTGCTAAAGCACGCAATGGTTGAATTGACAACTTTGCTACGACCTTCTGCTACTGGAAATCACAAATCTCCTCCTGGAAACCACAAATCTCCTCCCAGAAACTGAAAACTAGAAATCCTTAGAGAAATTTTGGAAATTCCATCTCTATGTGCTTTTCTCTTCTTCCCACATGTAGATCTACAATTGCAAACCCTTGCTGCAAATATTTGATGCCCAAATCTACTCCGCCAATTAATTGATCTTCGCATTGAAACCCTCTATCCGTCAAATCCACTGCCTGCTGGAACTGCTACTGAGCAAATTGAACTTTTCCTCCTCATTGGTTTTGGAAATTGATTTTCCTACCCAACAATTCGCATTGTGTGGCTGGCCTGCACAAATTTGGAGAAAGTGCTTCAGTTCTCGCTCTGAGCTGCTTCTCACCTCTTATCCTTTGATATGATCAACAATGCTTTGATACCATGTCAAATTTCCTTAATACACCAATTGGAGTTTATTCTTCTAACTTGTTAGCAGTTTATTTGTTTACGACAAATAATGAATAAATCACTGATGCATTAAGTGTTTATGTTATCAAATTTATAAGTTTCTTATCTTGGAAGTCTATAGACTGTTAATGGATAGTTTAGTTAATGGTTATTTGTGTTTTAAATAGTTTATCTTTGTAGTTGTTTACTAATTTTGTCAGTCTTCAAAGAACAACCACTAAATATAAAAAATGGTTTTTGGGTTGCAGGGTATTGGAGAAACGTTTGGGAGGGTCACTATTGAAGCGATGGCATTTGGCCTCCCTGTAAGCATTTTTATTTTGTTTTTGACATCCAAGAGGCATTGTTTCTATTTTTACCTAGGTCATAGAATAGTAATGTTGTATGTTAAGATATGCATGTTTATTATCCTAATACAAGTTTGCAAAATATAAGTAATTCATGCAATATAGCCAATCTATCATTTTCTTAGATTCAAATTATTGTGTCATCTAGAATTCATTAGACTACTTAAGGGGTTTGTGGAGTTTTTGCCCCATAACAATTTTGTGCATCACTAGCTTTAAGAGAAACGATTGGGTTGAAGTTGATCAATGCCAATTATACATTTATTGTTTTGGTGAATATACTGCTAAGGGTTTAGAATGACTTATTGGCAATATTAGGGAAAATATAGAAAAATATCATAAAGTATCAAGAATAGAAAAATAATAATTTTTTCATTTCAATTTTTTATGTAATGCAGCAAATTCAAACAAACACATTATTACATAATAATGAAAATCAATCTGATATATAAAATGTCAAGTGGTACATTGCACGTTGATACAAAAATATGACATTTTCTTTGGCTCAACTTTTAAGTCTTGAGATGATGATACAAAATCACATCAAAACAAAGATAAATTTAACTGATGAGATGATCTCATGAGGCATTTAGATACTACGAGGATAATGCATTAAGGAATCAACAATTCCCTCTATTCTTCTTATGGGAAAAGGTGTTAATTTGGTGTAGCATCGAGAGGTATTCCTGCATGGCTAAATGGTCTCCAAGTTGGCCTAGAAGAATTATGTAATTTATTTTATTTTATTATTAGATCAAGTCGGCCCAAGAAAGTGAAGGGACGTGTCACTTGGGTTGTCACATCCCATTCGACAAGTATAAATAAAAGATGTGATGCCTCGTTTAATCACTAGACAAGTCTGAGAAAAAGGAGAAATTCGATTTTGGAGTCTATTCTTTCTTCTCTTCATCATTTCTATTTCTCTTGGACAACTGCACATGTGAAGTAGGAGGTTGAGTTTAACCAAGCTTGACCAGGTTTTGTTTGACTGAGTTGACTAAGCTGTTGATCGAGTTGACCGTATTGTTTTGATTGTATTTGGAGGCCGCACATGTGGGTTTGACAACGGGTCGCACATGCGAATTTGATCGCACGCTGACCATAGACTTTGATTAGCGACATGGCGAGTTGATCGTGGTGCTGAAGTTTGACCGCAAACTTGATTATTTGACCAACATTGACTTTTGGTTATTTTCGCTAGTAGACTAGTGTTGACTTGCTAATGTTTGAATGGTATTTTGACTTGGATATTGGCTCATATTTCTAGAAAAATTTATAGTTTGTAAACCTTGTTGAAGAATAACTTATCCTAAGAAAAGTTGCTGGTATTTCTCCTTCTTGTCGCACAAAATGTCTAGGCACCACGACAATGGCTCAGATTGGGGGCTCTCACCCCGATCCCCAATCTTTTCGTTTAAGTTGTCTCCCAATAGCAGACTAAGGGGGGTAGACCCTACGAAAATGGAAAGAAGGAGAACTAGTTGGGAATCAACCAGTTCGGGAGACGCAGTCAAGCGACCTAGTACTTGTTTTTAGATTTAGCAAGACTTATAGGATTCAATTAGATTTAAATGATTGATACCAGTGCCTTATGGAGTCAACTATCTTGAATGAAATTTAGGACCAAGTAATGATCACTTGACTGTGTCTCCCAAACTGGTTGATTCCCAACTAATTCTCCTTCTTTCCATTTCCGTAGGGTCTACCCCACCTTAGTTTGCTATTGGGAGACAACTTAAATGGAGAGATTGGCAATCGGGGTGACAACCCCCAATTTGAGTTGTTGTCGTGGTGCCTAGACATTTTGTGTGGCAACATTTTTTGGCGCTGTTGCCAAGGACCCATTTATTGGACCTTGGCTTTATGACATTCATCTACCATCTTTATCTTCTCAATCTTTCATCATTTCTTATCCCATCAATGCCACATTTTCTGGCGCCATTATATCACTCCATCTTTTCATCACCTTATTTTTTTTCTTTCTCACTAATCCTTTCATCTTCTCTATTTGCACCTTTAGCACCTGGACATTTCGGTTGGTTTCTTGTTTGGGTGGCGACAACACTTTTTCATACATTATTTCTCAGATAAGAAACCCTCCCTGATATCCATCTGCTTCTCCCCAAATAACATTTTAGTTTTTTCCTTTTGGATCTTGGAGCTAGATTCATGTTCAAGTGGTGACTCCACTGCTTTCATTTCTTACAAGAATTTCTACTAGAAGCTCGCTTCTTGTGGATCTATTGCTTTTCTTGAGCAAGGATCTGTCTCTAGCATCCATTGGGCCCCTCCTTTCCCTTTAAGCAAGTCATCATGGACTTGTTTTCCCCTTGTGATTTTACCAACTTTTAGGGAGCTCCACACGATTTCTCGTCTTTAGTCGGCGAGGTCATCGATGAGGTGCCCCCTTTTAGGGGTAACAAAGCTATCACTACCGAGACTCACATTTAGAATGTCAATCTTTGCATTAGCAAGTGTCGCTCATATACCGACTATGAAGATGTGAAGATGAATCTTTTCATTCTCACCTTAGGTGCTGATGCTTTGGATTGGTTCACTGGGTTCCCCGATAACACTTTTGATTCTCTTCAATCAATCATAGATGCCTTTGAAAATAAATATGGAGATAAGAGAGAGGTCAAAGTGAAGGCTGAAGTAAAGGAAACTGAAGAAACTGAAAATGATCTTATCAAGCAATTAACTCAAATGGTTAAGGATATGCAACTGAATCAAGCGCAAAAACTTGAGAGTATGGAGGTTAACCAGACTCAACTCTTCAAGAATATGGAACTTAATCAAGCAAAATTAATAGCTGATCATGCCAAAGAAATGAGTTCCATAAAAGCTAGATTAACAACAGATCATGCCGGGGAAATGGGTTCTAGATAGAAGAAGTTGTTGGCTATAGAAGAAAAACGTGTTGAGGAAATGAAGATCATGGAAGTTAATCACTCTAATCAGATAGCCACCATGCATAATCATTTGACTACCATGGAAGCAAATCATGAGAAAGAAATGAGTTTTATTCAAGTAAATCATAACACAATGATAAAGGACATGGAAACCGATCAGATATCTCTTCAGAGTATGTTGTTGGGTATAGAAGAAAAACATGCTAATGAAATGGAAACCATGATGACTACCATGTAAAATCATTTGATTACCATAGAGAAAAATCATGTCAAAGAAATGAACTCTATGCAAAATTGTTTGATGGCCATAAAAGCAGATAATGATAAAGTGATAAAGACTATGGAATTAGGTCGTGCAAAGGAAATCAGTGGCATAGAAATCAAGCATTCTAATCAAATGATTGCTATTCAGAACGAGTTGGACAAAATGGAAAGATCACATTTACAAAAATTCCAACTCAAGTCTGATAAAAAAGAGCCATCAATAGATCATAAGCCTCCCAGTTCGCCGATGCAATTCCCATCTCATTGCAAGGAGGTCACTTTTCCCATTAAGGACAAATTGACTATGGTTACGAAGGAAGTTAAGAAAGACCAAGCTTATGTGTCACCATTGACAGAGTATATTTAGAGTAAGATTAGGCATACTTCAGATTCTTCAGATCTTTCGTCCAAGCATTTTCAAGATCAGGACAGGGAATCTATAGTGTGGTCTCAGTATTGACATCATAGCCCACCCAGAAGAAGTACAAAAAGCAGAAAAGAATAAGGGCTTCATTTTTGCTGAATCTTACCATAAACCATCCCTGCGCCAAGGTGATCACCTCAGCATGGTTATTCGGTGCTCCCTTCCATGCCTTTGAAATCCATTTTGAAATGTAGTTGGTCGAATAATTCCTGCCCTTTGCTCTCCTGAGTCCTGACTATGATGAGTTCTGAAGCTTCCGTTGCCTTGTCAATTTGAATGTCAACTCCACGGAGAAGGTTCAAGATCTCTTCCTTCTTTCTTATACATTTACCTTTTTCCTTTTTGACCCAGAGTACTGGCCTTTCCCCTTCTTAATAGGCGCATGCTGGGTCTGATCTCCCTGTGAAGTATTGGGATCTTCGGGTCTCCACTCAAAAACTTCATTAGTCAACACCTTATGTATAGTAATCTCCCCGGATTCTGCATTCTGCCTTTCCTTTTCTAATTGGAAAGCCAAAACCTTCGCCGATGACCCCAGAAAGTTGAATCCTTGTCCTCCACCATACTCAACTCCTGTGACTTCTTGATTGTTTACAAGTCCTTGAAACTGCGTTACCTCTGCATGGGGTTCGTGAATTTCTCCATCCTTCCACTTTGGATTACCCAAACCCTCTTCAACCCTCTGCTTTGGCGAAAATTTAATGGCTAAGGTTCTATCAACCCTATGAGGCGAGCCCTTATCTTTTTCTTGCAAGTTATTGATCATGCATGATTTAAGCCCTTCACTTACCCATTGCCCACAATTCTTGACAATATCTTCAAGTCCTCCCGTGAAAACTACAACACCAGAAATATCCAAAGGAGGGTTGGGGCTTACCAGGAGATCCACGGATTGCCTCGTGGAGAACTCTGCTGCGTTCGCTGGAGCTGATTCACCATCCTTAAACCCTTTGTCAGAGTCTCATAAAGCTACAGTGGAAGGAAATGACTTGTTTGCATCCAGGAATCCTAATCCTCTTTCAAGCTTCCTCTCTTGCCCCAGAAAACCCATATTGCTAGCTGGAGATAGTGCTACAAGCCTTACCTTGTCCAGGTTCTGCTGATTAGGCTCAAGCCCCCATATTGATAGGATATCTTCTAGCTTGGGCTCCAGGTCGACAAAGTCTCGCGGGCTGACCATTTCCCCTGCTTGAGAGAGTAATTATAAAAATAAACAATAAACTGTTGTCTGCTTTCTTGCCCTGGTAAATCCCTCGAGCTGGTGATTAACAATTGTAAATGCCTGCAGGAAAAAATACCCTCCTTTCCGTTACCCACTCGTTAACCCAAACGCCTCTTGTATGCACGATAAACCAAAGGAAGACAATCGTTGTCGCGTGTGCTCCAGATGTACACCAATTGCTGTCCATGGTCGCCATCCATGCAACTATGGTTACCTTCCAGCAATGATCCCTAGACGATCAAACCCTGAAACCCTAGTTGTTGCCATCTTCAAACGGGAAATTGTCATAATCCCTCTTTCTTAATTGTCATAGTATAGGTGAGTGAAGAAATAAAGAAAGAAGTCTGGTGCAAAGGGCTAATTAATAGAATCTTTACATTGAAGTAATTGTTGCAAGCATAGAATGTACCATTGTTATCTAAAATTAACAAGATAGAATGATTATACAAAAGTGCAATGAAAGACAAGCAAGAGACAGGAGACAATATTTGGTCAATGACCAAGGAAAAACCCACAAGGGGGAAAACCCTTGAAATTCTTCTTCTATTAGATTGTCATGAAATGTTCAGTAGAGAGTACAATGAGCCCAAATCCACAAATAATAATTCAAGTCAAAGTTTGAGTTATCCAAGAGGTCAACCAACCAAAAACCAAAATATCAGCCAATAGGCAATCTGGTTAAAGTCAAAGTATCAATAGTTCTGCACCTTTGGCCTGTTTAGGACTGAGTTCTATACCTTCGGCCTATTCCACACCCTGTTCTGTATCGTTGTTCCTCACCCAATTCGGTACCACAATTCCCCACCTAGTTCAGTACCACAGTTTTGGACCTAGTTCTGTACCTTTGGCTAGTTTAGTACCTTCGCTAGAAACTTTAGATGTATCGAACCCAAGAAGAGAGAGAAAGAAGTGTGTGATGTGATGTCCAAATGAGCTTGAGGTCACTTGTATTTATATGTGTTGGAGGGCTTCTAATTTTGTTTCTACGTTGACTTGAACAATTGTGCCAATGTGGTTTGACTTCAAAAATCCACTTTCCCTTATCCGAATCAAGTGCTTCAAAGGTCAATTTGGGTCCTCTCGAAAAGAGGAATTTAATTCAATAATCGAAATCATTAAGCTGCCAAACTAACAATTTTAGCTTTGGACTTGCAACAAAATTGAATTTCCAACAAGCTGGAAATTCACTTCTTGAGTTCTTGGAGTCAAAACCCCGTAGGTACAAAACCCATAAATTTATTTAAGTGAAAAATAAAAGGGTCCAAGTGCTGAAATAATTGATTTCAAGCAACAGTTTAAAGATATAAACTTTACATACAACATATTGAGTCTCATGATTCATCAATCTTAAAGTTTGCTTTGAAAATGCAATATATAACATTTATCATAATTGATCACCAAAGTTGTACTTGTAAGCTAAGTGTAACCATTACAACAAAGAATATCTAACATGAAATGAAATGTAATGAAACGACTTTCAACTTTCATGAAGCATCATATTCATACTTCATTACCAATGAGTTATAATTGCTAACTTCAAACTTAAATTGTCATATATTGTTTACAAAAAATATCATAATAAATATGAAAGAGTCAATAGTTACTAAAAGTTAAAAGCTAAAACTACTAGAAACTAGAAAAGACAAGTAAATCTATCATCTACAACTTCCTCTTGCCGCCACGAATAATTCTAATTTCCAAGCAGGTTGTGGTGGTTTTCTAGGAGTCTCCTCCCGCATAGTCCCACGACTAGAACCAAAAGGCAAATTCCCTCCACGTTTGGATGTACATGGAGGCGACGACAACAAAGGAACAAGACTTGGAACTCGAGCACTGCTACTGGATGGTGGGGGTGGCATGGTTGTTGTTGCTTCATCTTCATCTCTCATAAGTTCTGCTTCCAGTTCTTTAAGATGTATAGTGCCATCCTCCAAATTATCGTCCTCTAGGTGTTTGTCCCAAATTTTATATGTTGGATCCTCATAAGCCTGATCACAATAATGACTCAACAACCTCAAGTTGTAGTGCACATAAACAAGCTTTCTGCCCGGTTTTCATTGAGTCTGTTTCTTCTCACATTATGTATGACGCTGTAGGTTCCAACACCTCTCTGCAGAAGAAGTATTTACAACCTATGAGAGAACCTTTTTTTGCCAATTTTGGCAAAAGTCCCATGCTGCAATATGCTTCCCACCATGTGAGAGCATCAAATCCGTCTCTATCTTCCATTGCATGCAAAGAACCAAACAAACCAGTGCAATTGAAGTATTTGCCTAATTCAAGACGCAAATTAGCACACTCCTCCCTGTCAGGTACCAACTTGTCTAATGCTTGCATATATCCTGTAGATACCTCTGGATCTGTATGGGGTTTGACCCTAACCCCTCCCCCAGGTGCAGGTTGGCCCAACCAAGATGGAGAGTAGTATTTTGGCATAAGGATATACACCAAGGCATGTAGTGGAGCATTAAGTTTATGCCACTGTGTACACACACAATTGTGAATCAATGTATACAAGTTGGGATCATCTTTTTGAACAATATGTTTTATTTTCCCCAACATGGTATCCATTTGCTCATACACCTCCCCAATCATTGGTTTATCTGCATCTGCAAAACGAATCATGTTATAAATGGGCTTGGTGAATTCCAATACTTGCATCACTCGTGCCCAAAATAGACCATCAAGAGCGTTCTCCTCCACCTATTCAAAACCTTGCTTGTCAATTGCATTTGTAGCCCTTTCCTTTAATACCTGCCACTTTGGACTTGATACCATGCTAGCCAATGACTCTCTTACCTTCAAAAGGTGCCTAAAGGTGAGGTAATAGCTAGCAAATCTAGTATCTTCAATAACTCAAATCTTGAGTGACTATGGAAAAGCCCCCATGGGTATTGCTATGATTTGTAAATTTTATCATTTGTTTGCCTCTCTTGTACAAATCACCAATCTATTTGTATTGTTGGTTTTGTTCTTAATAATATCATGCATCAAAAGGTTCATTGTGTGAACCAAACACCCAGACCAAAATATGTTGGGGTATTTATCCTCAATAATTGCTCCCGTTGCCTTACAATTAGCAACATTATCAATGATGACTTGGATGACATTGTATGGCCCAATACATTCAATTGTTTCAAGTAATGGTTCTGCAATGTTGATGCTTGTCTTGAACTTTTCTGAGTAATCATATGCTGATAGAAAGATGGCACCACTAACAGACACAACAAGAACACTTATCAATGGTCTACCGTTTACATTTGTCCATCCATTAGATATAATGGACACCCCATGCTCAGTGCAAGAATTTGTTATTCTACTCAAAGAATGTGATATTTTTGCTTTTTCATGATCAAGTCCAACGGTTCTAGCTTAGTCATACCCAAGGCTCTTGTATCCTTTAGTGGCATCATTTATGGCAGAAACCATTTCATGACAATAAGGTGAGCGAATAACATTGAATGATATCCCATATGCATAGAGAAACCGGTAAATTTTTGAATCCACATCATTCCTACACCCTTCATCAAGGAAATCTGATATAGTTCTACGTCTTAAAGAGATGTTTGGTCATGTGTCTCCATATCAACTGCCACGGGAGGACGCTGAAGGAGTTCTTTATGCATGTTGATGTGATTGTGAGCTATGTTCAAAGAAACCCTTTGATTTTTTAGATTTGTATTGGGCTTCCTCCTCTTCCCTTATGTATTTGGCTCTTTCTGTTGTTGAAACACTTGCACAAGTTTTGATTCCTATTGGTTTATCTTCATCCCATGGCCTTTTTCCACAGAGGTGCCTTCTGGCACCAGTGTATGAAGTTGAACCTGTGTAAGCTTTGTTGCAATGGGGGCAATTAAATTTAGTGGTTCCACCCCCTTCCTTCAAGCCTAGAAACATATTTCCACAATGGGGTTTGGTCTTGTTTAGTTTTTTGGGTTGAATCATGTTCACTCTCTTCCTCCTCACCAAGGTACTCCTCTCCGAGGTTTTCATCAAATCCACTATAACCCACTTCTTCATCCTCTTCTTGATCAACCCTCCTACTCTCCAACACTACAATAACCAAAAAAAGAACCAAGAAGAAGAAAATCCCAAGCCATATAACCATGATGTCTGAACTTTGAAGTTTTGAGTCTGCAAAAATGGAAAAATGAGAATGGGAAATAGATAAATTATTTATTTATTGATTTAGCAATGAACATAAAAAAATGCTAGGTTAGAGTATAGATCCTACCTCTTTGGCCTTCAATCCCGAGCTCCAATATCCCCTTGCAAGCTCCTCCAAGCTCCTCTCTCGAAGCTCCAAACTCTCTTGCTTCTTGCTCTCTCTCAATGGATGAAGTGAATAATGGGGAGCGGGGAGGGTCTATTTATGCTTTTCTCCCTCCCTTTTCCCTCCCTGTCCTCTCTCCTCCTCCGCCGCCGCATGCCGTCTCCCTCCCTCACGACCTCGTGCCTTTTTTTGGACAGGAGTGTTTTTTTAGAAGGGGGAGCAGTCGGGAGCGATGGAGCGCTCTTGTATGCTTCGAGAGTGTTTTTTCAGGGCGGGGGGAGCGGTCGACCGCTCCCTCTAAAAAAATGCTCCTGAAGTGTACGAGAGCGGTCATGGAGCGAACGCTCTTGAAAAAACAGGGAGCTTTTTTTTTTTTGTTGGGAGCACGCCCCCAACTAGCTCCCCCCCGGAGCACGAATTGGGAGCGGGGACGTGAGGGGGGGGGGGGCGCTCCCCCACAACCCTGAGTGAAACTATTCCACTTAGTCAAGAACAATCTACATGAAAATCAATCCCACTAAGTAAGAGGATTTGCTTGTTTGAGATACTCCAACTACTATATTGACAATAACATCGATAACCCTCAAGTGGGAAATCCCTTTGAAATTCTTCTTCTATTAGATCGTCATGAAATGTTCAACAAAGAGTACAATGAGCCCAAATTCACAAATAATAATTCAAGTCAAAGTTTGACTTATCCAAGAGAACAACCAACCAAAAACCAAAATATCAGCCAATAGTCAAATCTGATCAAAGTCAAAGTATCAATAGTTCTACACCTTTGGCCTGTTTAGGACCGAGTTCTATGCCTTCGGCCTGTTTTGCACACAGTTCTGTACCATTGTTCTACACCCAATTCGCTACCACAATTCCCCACCTAGTTCAGTACCACAATTCTGGACCCAGTTTTGTACCTTGGGCCAGTTCAATACCTTCGCTAGAAACTTTAGATGTATCGAACCCAAGAAGAGAGAGAAAGAAGTGTGTGATGTGATGTCCAAATGAGCTTGAGGTAACTTGTATTTATATTTGTTGGAGGGATTCTAATTTTGCTTCTAGGCTGACCTGAACAAATGTGCCAATGTGAGTTTGACTTCAAAAATCCACTTTTCCATGTCCAAATCACGTGCTTCAAATGTCAATTTTGGTCCTCTCGAAAAGAGGAATTTAATGCAATAGTCGAAATTTGTCACTGAGCTGCCAAACTAAAACTTTTAGCTTTGGACCTGCAACAAAATTGAATTTCCAACAAGCTGGGAATTCACTTTTTGAGTTCTTGGAGTCAAAAGTTAAAACCCCTCGGTACAAAACCCAAAAACTTATTTAAGCGAAAAATAAAAAGGTGCAAGTGCTGAAATAATTGATTTCAAGCAACAGATTAAAGATATAAACTTTACAATTTAAATATGTGCTGAAACAAAGTGAGTTAAAATATTTGGAAAAATAACACCTTGTATAATGAAAAATCAATGGGAAAATATATGTTACAACTATGCCTTTCTATAGGTTTGCATAGTAAAGTTTGACATACTCGTGAAATATATAGAAACTATACTAAAAAAAGATATATCAATTCCTTCCTTGGTTTAAATATGAAATTATGCTCTTTTACTCTGAGGATTTACTAGCTATAAATGATAAAAAAATTGCAGCAAGCTAATAAAAAAAGAAAAAGTTTTTCAAATTTTTATTAGAAAATGGTTGAGAATTGAGGCTTACCTTTGCCTTTTAACTTACCAATTTGCTAAATTGCAATCACACCCCTTTTTTTGTCAAATTTTCCTTGAGAACTAGAAAGGCCCAAGGAGTTGGGAGTGAAACTATTCCACTCACTTAGTCAAGAGCAATCTACATGAAAATCAATCCCGCTAAGAGGATCTCCAACTACTCCAACTACTATATTGACAATAACATCAGTAGCTCTCAATCCGGCTAAAGATTCCCGCTACAGGGTTTGCCCTACACTTGGAATATTAGTTTTTGATACTAGTTAAGGGTGAGATGAAGACTTTGGGCCTAAATATCACATTGAATTAATTGTTGCAAGCGTAGAAGATACCAATGTTATCTAAAATTAACAAGATAGAACAATTTTACAAATGCACAATGAAAGACAACCAAGAGATGAGAGATAATATTTGGTCAATGATCAGGGAAAAATCCCACAAGGGGGAAAACCCTTTGAAATTATTCTTCTATTAGATTGTCATTAAATGTTCAACAAAGAGTACAATGAGCCCAAATTCACAAATAATAATTCAAGTCAAAGTTTGACTTATCCAAGAGAACAACCAACCAAAAACCAAAATATCAGCCAATAGTCAAATCTGGTCAAAGTCAAAGTATCAACAGTTCTGCACCTTTGGCCTGTTTAGGACTGATTTCTATACCTTCGGCCTGTTTTGCATCCAGTTCTGTACCATTGTTCTACACCCAATTCGCTACCACATTTCCCCACCTAGTTCAGTACCACAATTCTGGACCCAGTTCTGTACCTTCGGCCAGTTCAATACCTTCGCTAGAAACTTTAGATATCTGGTCAAAGTCAAAGTATCAACAGTTCTGCACCTTTGGCCTGTTTAGGATTGATTTCTATACCTTCGGCCTGTTTTGCACCCAGTTCTGTACCATTGTTCTACACCCAATTCGCTACCACAATTCCCCACCTAGTTCAGTACCACAATTCTGGACCCAGTTCTGTACCTTCGGCCAGTTCAATACCTTCGCTAGAAACTTTAGATGTATCGAACCCAAGAAGAGGGAGAGAAGTGTGTGATGTGATGTCCAAATGAGTTTGAGGTCAGTTGTATTTATATTTGTTGGAGGGCTTCTAATTTTTCTTCTAGGCAGACCTGAACAAATGTGCCAATGTGGGTTTGACTTCAAAAATCCACTTTCCCATGTCTGAATCAAGTGCTTCAAAGGTCAATTTTGGTCCTCTCCAAAAGAGGAATTTAATGCAATAGTCGAAATTTGTCACTGAGCTGCCAAATTAACACTTCTAGCTTTGGACCTACAACAAAATTGAATTTCCAACAAGCTGGAAATTCACTTCTTGAGTTCTTGGGGTCAAAACCCCTAGGTACAAAACCCAGAAATTTATTTAAGCGAAAAATAAAAAGGTCCAAGCGCTGAAATAATTGATTTCAAGCAACAGATTAAACTTTTAAAGATATAAACTTTACAATATAAATATGAGCTGAAACAAAGCGAGTTAAGATATTTGGAAAAATAACACCTTGTATAATGAAAAATCTATGTGAAAATATATGCTACAACTATGCCTTTCTATAGATTTGCATAGTAAAGTTTGACATGTGAAATATATAGACAATATACTAAAAAAAAAAAATATCAATTCCTTGGTTTAAATATGAAATTATGCTCTTTTACTCTGAGAATTTACTAGCTATAAATGATAAAAGCGAGGCTTACCTTTGCCTTTTAACTTACCAATTTGCTAAATCACAATCACACCCGTTTTTTGCCAATTTTTCCTTGAGAACTAGAAAGGCCCAAGGAGTTGGGGGTGAAACTATTCCACTCACTTAGTCAAGAACAATCTACATGAAAATCAATCCCACTAAGAGGATCTTCTTGTTTGAGATGCTCCAACTACTATATTGACAATAACATCGGTAACTCTCAATCCGGCTAAAGATTCCCCCTAGAGGGTTTGCCCTACACTTGGAATATTAATTTTTGATACTAGTTAAGGATAAGATGAAGACTTTGGGCCTAAATATCCCCTTCCATGTGACTGTCTGTCCCTCAATGGATTGCTATAGTAATCCTGTGATAATCAAGATGTACTTGCAAATTAGTTCTCTAAAGCACAATATTATAGGCAAAAGTTAAGAAGAAAAAACATAGAATAATCATCTTAATATAATAGTATTATTGCAAATGGTTTCTTTATTAAATGACATCAAATGATTTCATAGTCATTAACCTAAAACAGGAGTAGGAGGAGGAGATACTAATTTATAACTTTTTATGTTGATGGCTAGTTTCCTCCCAATAAAAATATTTTATTACTTCTCATCACAAGTTGGAGTCTATGTCGGCCTCTTGAGAAAAATAGTTATTTTTACATGAGGTTTGCCCACCGAGGGGGTTTGATTTGTCTCATACAACCCAAGAAAGCCCAACTTTCCACTTATTGATGGCCCGGAAGGCAAAAAGATGAAGAATAGTAGCTATTTCGGCCCTAACGTTCCACTGGAAGACTTCAACATTCCACTAGCTAACTCGAGATTCGATAAAGAAAACGGGTGGCCATAGAAAGGTCTTAAGGCTTTCCTCTTTAGGAGTTTCCCTTGATTAGAGATATCTAAAGCAGTTCAGTTCAACTATGATAATTTTGGTTAAATTTTAGGTACAATGATCAAGTGGTGTTATGATTCTGAGATTCTGCATCATCTTATGCTGGGTATCCGTAGACAGAGATTTCAACAGAATATTTGGCAGCCCTTTTTTTAGCATTTTGGATGACAAAAGATATGCATTTTGTACTTTTCTGCTGGATAACCATGATTGTGATTTAACATTTGCAACTCTTTCACATGGATAGGTTCTAGGAACAGCTGCAGGAGGAACAAGGGAGATAGTTGAGGACAATTTAACTGGTCTTCTTCATCCCGTTGGACAGAAAGGAATACAAATTCTTTCCGAGCATATTCGTTTTCTTAGAGACAATGAATCTGCCAGGGAGGAAATGGGTCGGAAAGGAAGAGAAAAAGTAGAGAAATTGTTCCTCAAGCATCACATGTATGATAGAATTGCCAGAATTCTTCAAAACTGTACGAGCTACACATGATATACCCTAATTGAATGTGGTGGAAAAGTCAACACTCTTTGGCATACAAGTGGAGGATCAGAGTATAAATTGTTGTTGAAGAGAACCTGTGCTATGATATCCAACTAAGACGGATATCAAGATGATATCAAGTTTGCTCTTTTCTAATTTTTGGGTGAGTTCACAAGGTTTATAGCTTCTCTATTTCTTTATTCTTTCAGAAGTCATATTTTATGTCCAGGTTTTATTTTTCGTTTTTGGATGGACATTGAAGTAACTGATCGTTGGTATCACTGCAGTGCCAGTTATTTGCTTTGGGCGTGTTCATGCTTCTACTGTACTGTAATTCTTCTGAGCTATCATTATTTCGATTTTAAGCCTCGGATGCTAATTATTTAAAAATTTTCAAGTTTTCAGTCGAGTCATTTTCATAAAATTTTCTTTAACGGTAGTTTACACCTCATTCATCGCCTCCATGGGCATCTAATGAATCTACTGAAATTATGAAAGTAACCATTTTTATTCCTCATTGGCATTTAGACCAAATTTAAATTGCCGAAGTATGTATTTACGCCAAACCTCACATATAATTGTCATCTCAAGAGCATGCTTGACATTCTCGCAAGCTTCTAAGAACTGGTATGTTTTCAGTTTTAGCTTTTGTACATTCCAACCTATCAGTATTCTGTTGAAGTCTAGCTTCCATTAATAAATGAAATATCAAATATCACAAAATGCCAGCAGCTCATGCTGCTTACAGCATATTTTGGCATCCAGGCTCAGGCCCACCACTGTGAATGCTCATTGGTCCCCCCTAATTTTGCAAAAAATGATTTCAGCTCCATTCTCAACCATGAACTCCAGCAGATAAACAGTTGATAGCATTACCCCATCACCGCTTCTAAAATTAGAGGACATTTTTATAAAGTCTTCCTGAATGTTGTCAATGATTCGTGTGATTAGGTAAGGCTGGTTAATAAGAAAATTTAATTGTACCAATGTGGGTGGTAAGGCCTTATTTATACTTATTCATAAACCATTATCCCGGAAAACTATCTAGTAAAACTACTAGATTGGCAGAACTGTGACCAAAATGAGCAATATCAGTCAATTTAGTCATTCCATCGCATTCATTCACGGGTGTCCGCAAGCTTTGCATTTTCGTCGTGTACAAATAAAAAGTTAAAACCCTGGATATCACCCCACTGTTTGCCCTAATATTTGACCTCTCGGCCACCTACATAGAAAGAACCATTAGAGCCCTATCCACTTGATCAGGCCATGGAATAATTGTGCTTAAACCCAAATGAGGTTCACTGGTAAGGATAGATGTTGACTGCCTTTGGCTTAGTTGTATAGCGAATACAAATAGAAGATTTATTGTGAATTAGTTTTAGTTCATTGGTAAGGTTACATAGTTATAAGTTGTTTGTTGGGGTTTCATTCTCAGTGGGATTGCCTTACTTGACTGGCACAATGAGCCGATGTTGAAGGCAAGTCCTAAGAAACATTCGGTGAAATAGATACTCTTTAGAACTGAGCATCTAAATGGACGGTAGCTCACATTTTGCAACGTATCTCATTCAAGTGTGTTTCTGAAATCACTTCAAAACAAAAAATATTGCATAACCTTTTGAGCATGGATGAGCAACACACTTCACATATATTCAATATAATATTTGGTTAGATTTCAAAGCACATATGCAACAAGATAAAATACAAAAAGAAACTTTACGACACAATAAGACTCTTATTTTTTCTACGTAAAGCCTTCCCTTACCCTTAATTGTTATAGTGATAACAATATGTACACAACATTTTAAACCAAAAGCGTGTGCTGCAACAAGCAGCAACCATGATAGAGTTAATAATTACTATAGCCAGCCAACTAAGAAGCTTTTAAAGCATAAACCAAATTGCTAGACATGCTAAATATAAGTTATGACAAAATTATGACAAGGGTTTTTTGGCTTGTACAAAATGCGGCACATCACACATAGGAATCAGATTTGTATTGGGTAGAGGGTTGTTATTTTTGGAGGCAACCCCCATTCATTGGTAGATGGCTTATGATTGGGGATGATGGGCTCCCACTCATCATTTGCTATGTTGAGGCCTAGGAGGCTTCTTAGGGTTAAAAATGGCCAAGGCTAGATTGGGAACTTATTGTTCTCAAAGGTGGGTGGGCCAGCCAACTATGGTGGCTCTCTTGGTGCTCACAAACAACTTGACCAACACAGTGTCAATATTGTCTTTCATGCCAATGAGAGTAAGCTACATGGGAAAAGGAGTTAGTGAGTAAATTCCTTATGCATGATGCACAATGTACCATCCCAAGACTCTAACAATGGGCACATATCTTCCATCTCCATCTCAAACTTTTGAACTTGCATTGCTATATGTAAATGATCTAGACTGGATCTTTATCTTATTTGTCATCCATCGTGATGCTTCCAGAGTGGGAAAAATTGGACGAATTAGTGCATGAGAACATTTTTACTGGCGGTCCTAGTTTGGAAAATTTCAGGTCAAAAACTTTAGGAGCCATTTTGAGGCCTTAAATAAACATTTTTTGTGCTCCTGACCTTACTAGGGACCTAGATTCCATGATCTACACATTGATACCTTTCCATTGGCACAAGAATTACCTCTATCGTAGTTTGTACGAGAAAGTTATACCTCCTGGAAGTTGATCTGTCAAAATTGAACAACATTTTTCGCGAGGATGTCACATCAATCGCCATTGTTCATGGAAATGGGCTAGTCACGCAATCATGATGAAGAAGACTCTAGAAGAGCCAATATTGTAATTCTAGTTAAGAGTTGAAGAAGGCAAACCCAATCACTAGTAGGCTATTGGGTTGTGTTACAACCAAGCTACTAGGAGGAAAAGGAGTTCCATTCTATTCAAGTGCATTTTGTTCCATGGATGAGCATAGTAGTTGATAGTAGATGGGGAGAGAGAAAACATAGAGAGTTTGTGCACTATAGTAGTCCATGAGGCACATCTCACTTTTTTCTACTTGCATCCGTGCCCATTCAAAAAAAGAGAGAGCGAAGCAACCTCACTTTCTAGTGGGGTTTTCTCTCGAAAGGGTTTCCCAACTCATATCTTGTGTTATTGTGGTTTGTGAGTGATTGTTATGCTTTTTCTCTAGTTTTTGCATAACTATAATTTACATACATACACAATAAACAATAATTAACATATCCAAAACTCTGAGGAGAAATAAACCCTCGTAGTGTAGATTTTGGATTTTCTAACATATTTTAGTAGATATGTTGTGACATATTGTTTAGTGGAATATTCACGGTAATTTACAAATCATATTGCTATCAAAGCTAGGTTTCTCTGGGTATATCGTGTGGAGTTATAAGGGATCCATACCAGTTAAGCTGAAAGTCACAAAACCCCAATCATGGTTGTTGTTTTGTGAATAATCCTTAGGATCCCGAAGAGAAGAGGTTTGCATGGCCGTAAGCACAAGTCACAGATATAAATTGTAATGTGAGCGTAGTCATGGTGTCCTTGACTAACAAGCTCAAACTATTTAGAGAAGTTGGAGGTTCTAATGCAAAGGTCAAATCGAAGGGTAAATCAACAAATTAGGAGGAATTAGAGAGGGAATATAAGAAAGAAACCAAAAAGGAATTGTTGAAAATTCAATAGGGCAATGATTATGATTAATTCTCTTTTACTTGATAATTGCTTGTGATTCCTTTTTACTTATTAGCTTTGTTCCTTATTATTATATGTGTGAAGCATCAAACAACTACCGAAACAAGAACAATGACATTATATAGGCTGCAAGCCAGGGCCAAGACCACCTCTCCTCTTGAGAAGAAAACCCGTAAATTTCTTCTCTTCCTTATAGATTATTCAATTGACGAATTCCATGACCTTAAGACTGAGACCAATACCCGCCAAGACCAACCTCTTTGGATGATGTGCCAACTTCGATCTAGTCAAACCCAGTCAAATCTCTTCCAGTTGCACCTTTTCGACTTTTTGTTGCAAGATTTTTGGCCTCTTACTATAGATTTGAAAGTTCAGCCTCTCTGCAGTTGCTGCTTCCACACGTGGGAACTTCGATCTTCTTCTAGAGCCTTCCTCTTGGCCTTTGCTTGCCTTTTTTTGACTTCTGGAGCTTGAGAGAGACCCTTGGTGACCTTCACTTGACCTCTTTGCTTCCTTTTCTCCAAGATCAAACTTGTAGATGGATGCCCTAGGCCTGCTGCAGAAACCCTAGTCCTCTTTAGCACATATAAGAGAAAATTAGCCCAAACATAAGTCTTCTTTGTCCTCCTCCTTCTTTGCCACCTTCTCCTTCCTCTTCCTTCGCTAGAATGAGTGGTGAGTAAGTGTGCTTCAAGACAAGTCCTCTTCTATTTATAAACTCTTCAAGGGTGGCCGTGGCTCTTCCTTTAGGCCAACTTGCCAGTTGCCAGGCCGACTTGGTCTTGGAGAGTATTTTGACATTTTTAAAAACAAAAATAATTTTCTTTACAAGTTACAATGTGCCTAGTGGGGTCTTCAACTTATGGCAATGATTCTTTTGACTTCTTGACCTAGGAAACACACTAGAAGCACTCAATGGGTGCTTGACCTATAAAATAAAAGACCTTGAACATGAAACCCATGCTCCAAAAATAATAATAATTATTTTTCTTTCATTTTATAATTTACAGGAATAAACAATACATTTCATGCTTATGAGGATCGAACCTAGTTACACATTTTTCAACAGGAACAACCCAATTCATGTTGAGTGTGTGTTATATTCTTTCCATGACTAGCCCCACACACTACCTATATTAGGTGGGCGAACCTACCTATGGTTTTGTGCATGGGATTTGCACATGGTTTTGGACATGATGGTTTTCTGCCCATGGTATCTTGTAGATCCGGTCAAGGGAACTACAATTATGTTCTAATCCAGGGTTAATGGATTGTGGCTTATGAATGTTTCAACATGTATATATATGTGTTGTAACATTAAAAGGAATATAATGAAAAATCAATTTGATAGTATGGGTTTTGGGATACAAGGGAAAACATATGTATTTGTTTTGTGTTTCTCATCATTGTATATTTTCTATTTTTTTTTTTAAGGATTTGTTTGCAAGTAATTTCTGTACAGGGTTAAAACCTATAGTTCAAGTGTTGTGAACCATTCACAGTCCCTATTCATAGTGGAATCGAAAGTCAACATCAAACCGTATCAAGGTGATATTGACACTATGAAGTTATATCATTGGCTACAATAATTAAAATTTTATTTTAGTGTTCGTCATATAGAGGAAAAATATAAGATTTTGCTTCCTTTAGGGTATATTGTTCAAACCTGGGACAAAGAGTATATTGTTGAGATGAATTCTACCACCATTTTCCAGCTCCAAAGAAGTAGATCGAATGCTCTTGACTGAGTAACTCTTCTTGTCTCCAAGTTCAACTGAGTTGGAGGAGATTCATTCTGATATACATTGAATTTCTCCACATTCCCTTGTCATATGTTTAGATGCTCCATTATCAATTATCCAAATACTGTCATCTTCAAAAGTACCCGTGAGTGAAGAAAATAAACTTCCATCCATGACCCTTTATGATAAGCTTGGAGATGAACTTCATGATGCAAATTTTGATGGAGACCACAAGGCTCCTAAGATTCTTGAGACTTTTCATCATATAGCTTGCCATTGAAGAGGGAGAGAGAGAATATATGACTGCTTCAAGAGCATCTTCCAATAGGATAGTGAACAATGATGTGATCCTCAACCTTCCTTCCTTCACCTTAGCTCTAATTCCATGTTGAGAAATCAAGGGTATTGCAAATTAGGGTTTGCTTCCTCTTAACTTGGTAATTACTTGTGAGATTTGTTGGCGTTTAATTATTTTATTATATCTTCTTCATCAAGCAATTACCAAAACCATAAAGCATATGAAGATCACAAGAACAAAAAAAACACAAGATATAGGCTCAAAGCTAGGGAAAAACCCCTCTAAGGGGAAAACCCAAAAAATTCTTATCTTCTTATATAATCCTTCCTCAAAGTTCTCAACCCTCCAAGGAATCCTTCCTCAAAGTTCTCAAGATCAACAACTTCAAACTAGCCCAACTTTAGAATTTCGGCCCAGCTTCACAGATTTTTGGCCCTGCAACTTCACAAAAATTTCTGCCCCACAATTTCAAAAGATTTTGGCCCTGCAACTTGTAAAGATGCTCTAGAATCTCGCATGTGTGAACCAAAGATGCCAAAAACAGAAACATTTTCTTTCTTACTTGCCTTTCTCTTCTTCTCTTGACCTTCACACTCCTCGACAACTTCTTTTGCTTGGAGATCGAACTTGTGAGTGATGTCCAAATGAGGTCAAAGTCTATTCTTTATATAGCCTTCTTAAATGGTCGAATTAGGTCTCCTTAGGCAGGGTTTTCTTTGGAAGGGCCAATTGGCTCTTGGGGTCAAATAGAATTTTCTATATCCATTTTTTTTCTTTTGATTACAAAATGCCCAAAAAGTACTTTAACTCTTCACAAAATTTCTTATTGACTCAAGAAACCCTAGAAGAATGAAGAACATGCTTATAATAATAATAATAATAATAATAATACTTTTTTTTTTCCTTCTCTTTTTCATAAAATTTACATTGATACAAGTACAAATACAATTATGATGACTGAACCTAACTACATTTTCTAACATGGAGCAACCTCACTTTCTAGTCGAGTTTTCTCTCGAAAGGGTCTCCCAACTCATATCTTGTGTTATTGTGGTTTGTGAGTGATTGTTATATTTGTTCTCTATTTTCTGCATAATTATAATTTACATGCATGCACAATAAACAATAATTAACAGATCCAAAAATCTAAGGAGAATAAACCCTCATAACATAGATTTTGTATTTTCTAATATATTTTAGTAGATTTGTTGTGACAAATTATCCAATGGAATATCTGCGGTACTTTTACAGATCATATTGTTATTAGAGCCAAGTTTTTTTGGATATATTGTGGGGAGTTACAGGGGATCCAAATCAGTTAAACCGAAAGTCACAAAGCCCCAGTGATGGTCGTCGATCTGTGAATAACCTCAAGATCCCGAAGAGAAGATGTTTGCATCGCTGGAAGCACGAGTCACATATATAAACTGTAATCTGAGTGTAGTCATGGTGGCCCTGACTAATAAGCTTAGGCTTGTTGTAAATAGCAACAAGAAATGCAAAATATAGAAGTGCTAAAAATAGCACTGCCATAAATAGCATTTTGGGATACCTTCCTATTTTAGTTAGTCCCTGAACTAAAATAGAGAAGTAAAATTCGAATTTGATCTTAGCAGCTGTTTGTAAAATAATTAATTAATTCATCTTGAGTTAATTAGTTGTAGAAAACCAAACATGAAGTCTGTGGGGACATGCAACAATTATCCCATTAATTGAGGAATTTATCTCTTAGTTAAAGAGATAAGGATGAGTTGTAATTTGAGTTGTAATTAGTTAGCTCAGTTAACTGAGGTAAGTCCAGTTAGATTAGTTCAAATAGTTTGTTGAACTAATTGTGAGTTCAGTTAGTTAATGCATGCATGCATGTAACTGCTACACTTCAGATCACTGAATATTCTCTCATAAATAACTCATGCATGTTAGTTCAGACAGAGACCGAGTTGAGATCAGATGATGGGACAGTGTCAGAAGGAGTTCATTTCTTGGAGATTGCGTAATTACTTTTGGGTTTAGTGAGTATGTGATGAGGCCAATTCACACAGGTGGCAGCGTTGGACCCCAAGGAAAATTGCGCAAGGAAATAGGAGGCTTGGAGGGCTGAGGGAAGGCATATCTTGTGTCTATTCAGCCTGTGAGCGGTATTGTTTGATTGCAGAGAGAGCAGGATAGCTTGTGAGCTGATTCTTTTTGTAATCTGAACATATTTCCACTTGTATGATAATACAAAGATCGAGGTTTTTAGCTGAGGCTTTCCCAGAGTATCCTTCTGTGTTTCATGTGTGATTGAATCTTCTTCTCTGTTATATGTGTTTCGATTGATCTTGCTCAAATTGATTAAGCTTCCGCAAAGTTTGATAGTAGAAGTAGATCAAGTATTTTGCTTTAGTATATTGCATTATCAGGTGATCTACGTGAAATTTCTACATGGTATCAGAGGAAAGGTCATCAAAGCGAAGAACAATATACAAGAAGGGAGAATTTCAAAGTTTGAGGTTCCTGATTATAGAAATCAAGTTCTTATCACATCTCAATTTCACCAATGGCGTTCAACAGTTTAAGACTCGAGTATGCCCTTGATGGTAGCTCAAATTATATAGCCTGAAAGGATCGCATGGAAGCAGTATTAGAGGACAATGGTCTAAAGGACTTCATTGATCAAGAAGTCCTCAAGCCGGTAGCAGCTAATGCTACAGAATTGGCGGAATGGAAGAACTGTGTGGCTAGAGCAAGGAGAATCCTCCTGGAGGGAGTTCGAGACCACATTGTCTTGAGCCTCTATGGGAAGGAGACACCATTTTCGATGTGGAAAACATTGAAAGATCTATATTAGAACAACAACGATTAGAGCTAGCTGGCGCTGAAAGACAAGTTTTGAAAAATCAAGTGTGAAAAGGGCAACACGATCTCTACAAATCTGAACAAGCTCACCACCTACAGGGATACGCTTGGAAGTGTAGGGATCATGACAACCGATGATGACATGGTGAGTCTTGCACTCCTCGGCCTTCCTAAGAGCTGGCATAGCTACCAAGACTCGGTAAATGGAAGAGAAAAACTACCAGATTGGGAACGACTTTGGTTGGATTTGATGCAGGAGGAGGTAAGAAGAAGCACCAGAGATGGATCCTCATCAAAGCAAGATGATGAGGAAAATCTAGCCTTAGCTAGTAAGGCGAAGAAAGGGAAAGGGAAGGCGTCCCATCCCAAATCCAGTTCTTCCCATGGTGGGAACAAGTTTGACAAATCGAAAGTGCGATGCTTTCATTGTCATGAAGTGGGCCATTATGCTACGAATTGTCCATAGAACAAATCCAAGAAGGGATCCTCGAAGGGATCTGATGGTGAGGCACTGGCCTCACAGTTTGAGTTGGATTTCTCTCTTATCACATGCATGGTTTCGTCCATGGTGGGATGTGTGTGGTACCTGGACAGTGGAGCTTCATTCCACATGTCAGGTGACAAGAATCTTTTCAGTGCCTTGGAGGAGAAGGATCTCCAGATGCGGATCAAGTTGGGTAATGATGGAAAGTACCGTGTTTCAGGTGAAGGTATAGTTGTGTTTTAGAGGGAGCATGGAGCTCCTCTCACCCTAACTGATGTAAGGTTACTAAAGTATGTACCGGGTCGGAAGAAGAATCTTGTGTTCGTTGCTATGCTAGAAGATAAAGGCTATGATGTAGTATTTAGTAAAGGAAAGGTATTCCTGAGGCATATCGACATTGGACAGACTAAGCGAATTGGGATTCAAGTAAAGAATCTCTACAAGTTGGAGGTAGACGATTCTACTGCATTGAGTTCCAAAGCTGAGATGGTGCAGAGCCAAGATGTTGGCAAGCTATGGCATAGAAGATTGGGCCACTTGCACCATGGAGCCCTGAAGATCATGCAACAGATTTCTACCGGACTTCCCAGGGGAAAACTGGAGCAAACAGATACATGCAAAGGTTGTACCTTGGGTAAGTATGCGAAATCTTCCTTTAAGGATCGAGACAGTAGAGCTGGAGCAATCCTGGAGCGAGTTCACTCAAATGTTTGTGGACCATTCTCTACAGCCTCCACCGCTAAACAAAGGTATTATGTTATTTTTATTGATTATTTTTCTCGTAGATGCTGGATCTACTTTATGCAAAAGAAGGATCAGACCTTCTTGAGGTTTTGTGAGTTTAAAGCCTTGCAGAGAAAGAATCTGGAAAGAAAATAATAGCCTTGCGTAGCGACAATGGTGGAAAGTATGCCTTCCAACAGTTTAATGAATTCTGTGTTGCAGAAGGAATTAAATGGGAGTTGATGGCACCCGATAACTCACAACAGAATGGGGTGGCCGAAAGGAAGAACAGATCAATTGTGTGAGCAACTCAAGCGATGTTGCATGACCAAAGCCTACCACTGCATTTGTGGGCTGAGGCATGCAATACAATAGTATACTTGCAGAACAAAAGCTCGCACCGTATACTGGGAATGAAGACACCTATGGAGGCCTTTTCCGGGAAGCAACCAGATGTGAGTCACTTCCGAATCTTTGGATCATCAGTTTATTGTCATGTGACCAAAGATGCCCGGAAGAAGCTAGATCCAACAACTGAGTTAGGAATACTTGTGGGGTACACTAATACGCCCCACAACTATCGGGTGTACCTACCTACCAGTGAGAGGACAATGGTATGCAGGGATCTGAAGTTTGACGAGCAGAAAGCCATGCAAGTATCACTTGAGAGGGAGCTCAAGTTGCAGGCAGAGGAGGAACTTTCAGTTCCTAAGGAGGAGGAGCCTCAGATTGATGCGGAGCAGCCACATGCAGAGGATCCGAGAGTGGAGACATCCACTCATGCTGAGACTTCCAGAGATGGGTGGAAATGCTCAAGGGAAGCTGACAAGTTGATGCTGGATGCACGGGAGAATGTGGGACAACCATCTTCTCAGCATAGACAGAGGAGGTCACCTGAGCAGTACACTGGGTACATGGCCCTGGTTGGGGAGTGTGTAGAGTCTGAAACTTCTTCATTCGAGGAGGCAATGCAACAACCAGTCTGGGTTGATGTAATGGTAGAGGAGTATGACTCTATCATTCGAAACAATGTGTGGGATGTTGTCCCAAGACCTCAAGACAAGTCGGTGGTTAGTTCCAGATGGCTTTACAAGGTAAAGCAGGCAGCTGATGGAAGTGTTGAGAAACATAAGGCAAGGTTTGTTGCCTGAGGTTTCTCACAGGTCGAGGGGATCGACTACGATAAGACCTTTGCTCCTGTAGAAAGGTACTTATCTATCAAATCGATGTTGGCACTATCAGCTCAGATGGGTTGGAAGATTCATTAGATGGACGTGAAGACAACATTCCTCAATGGAAAGATTGAGGAGGAGGTGTACATTGAGCAGCCAGAGGGTTTCAAGACCTTTGATCGTGAGTCGCATGTGTGCCGACTCAAGAGGGCTTTGTATGGGCTAAAGCAAGCACCCCATGCTTGGTACACCAGGATCGACAACTATTTCACCGGGTTGGTCTTCACCAAGAGTGAAGCACATGCGAACCTTTACCACATCATGGTAGAAGGTAAGCCATTGATCATTGTTCTTTATGTCGATGATCTGATTTTGACAAGTGATGATCAGCTGATCCAGTCTTGCAAGGAGGACCTTGCAAGAGAGTTCAAAATGAAAGACATGGGGTCTTATGCACTACTTTCTAGGCATGGAGGTGTGGCAGAAAGATGGGGAAGTATCTGTGTCTCAACGCAAGTATTCAAATGAGATATTCAGGCGCTTTCACATGGAGAAGTGAAAACCCATGCAGACTCCTCTAGCTGGGAACTGGAGGAAGGAGGATGCTACTTCAGGTGAGGTAGTAGCTGCTACTTTTTATCGGCAGCTTTTGGGTTGACTTATGTATCTAGTGAACACACAACCAAACTTATGCTTTGCGATGAACCAGCTGAGTCAAGCTATGGTTCAGCCTACCAAGCTGTTTGGAAGGCAGCGAAGCATGTGTTGAGATACCTCAGAGGCGCATCTCAGTTTGGATTGTGGTACAGAAGGACAGAGGGAGTGAAGCCTTAGGGCTTCACAAATGCGGATTGGGCAGGGAGTCCATCAGACTGGAAGAGCACTTTTGGAGGAATCTTCAACCTTGGCTCAGCTGCAGTTTCCTAGTACAGCGGGAAACAGAGGTCAGTTGCACTTAGCTCAGCAGAGGCTGAATACATGGTTGCTACTCAGGTTGTATGTGAGGCCATTTGGATGCGGAAGATTCTAGTGGGATTGTTTGGTCAGAGGATGGATCCATATGTGATCTACTGCGATAGTTAGAGTTGTATCAAACTCTCTGAGAATCCAGTTTTTCATGACATGTCCAAGCACATTGATATCCAGTATCACCATCTTCGAGACTGTGTGGTCAAGAGAATCATGTTGTTATTGTATGTTTCGACCGAGGAACAGGATGCAGATATTTTGACTAAGGCATTATCAAAATGCAAGTTCGAGTTCCACAGAGACAGGATTGGGGTTACTGATAATCCCTTTTTTGTTGAGAGGGAGTGTTGAAAATAGCAACAAGAAATGCAAAATATAGAAGTGCTAAAAATAGCACTGCCATAAATAGCATTTCGGGATACCTTCCTATTTTAGTTAGTCCCTAAACTAAAATAGAGAAGTAAAATTTGAATTTGATCTTAGCAGTGGTTTGTAAAATAATTAATTAATTCATCTCGAGTTAATTAGTTGTATAAAATCAAACATGAAGTCTATGTGGGGACATGCAACAATTATCCCGTTAAATGAGGAATTTATCCCTTAGTTAAAGAGATAAGGATGAGTTGTAATTTGAGTTGTAATTAGTTAGCTCAGTTACTTGAGTTAAGTCCAGTTAGATTAGTTCAAATAGTTTGTTGAACTAATTATGAGTTCAGTTAGTTAACACAGACATGCATGTAACTGCTGCACTTAAGATAACTGAATATTCTCCCATAAATAACTCATGCATGCCAGTTCAGACGAAGACCCAGTTGAGATCAGATGATGGGACAATGTACTATCAGTTGCAAGAATATTCCATGGATGATACTTTTGCATGCAGAAGGAATTCATTCCTTGGAGATTGCACAGTTACTTTTGGGTTTACTGAGTGTGTGATGAGGCCAATTCACACAGGTGGCAACATTGGATCCCAAGGAAAACTGCGCAAGGAAATATGAGGCTTGGAGGGTTGAGGGAAGGCATATCTTGTGTCTATTCAGCCTGTGAGCTGTATTGTTTGATTGTAGAGAGAGTAGGGTAGCTTGTGAGTTGATTCTTTTTGTAATCTGAACATATTTCCACTTGTATGATAATACAGAGATCGGGGTTTTTAGCTAAGGCTTTCCCCAAAGTTTTCTTCTGTGTTTCATGTGTGATTGAATCTTCTTCTATGTTATATGTGTTCTTATTGATCTTGCTCAAATTGATTAAGTTTCCGCAAAGTTTGATAGTAGAAGTAAAGTATTTTGCTTTAGTATATTGCATTATCAGGTGATCTACGGTGAAATTTCTTCATGGTATCAGAGGAAAGGTGATTAATAACTTCATGCGAGGTCCAAGCCCACATCCATTAGGATGGATAAATAAAGATGCAAAAATAAAGGTAACCAAATAGCGTAAAATCATATTTGCTATTGGTGTTGATTTTATTGATGAAGTAAACTAGATGTAGCTCCCCTTGATGTATGTGGAGTGGTGTTTGGAAGTCCTTTTACCCACCACCATGTTGAAGAATCTAGAACTGTCATATTAAGGTGATTTTTCTTTAACTTGATAACAAGTTGTGAGGCATTTACATAATTTATATTAGCTTAATGTTTCATTCATTATTAGTATGTGTTTTTCCTTCATCAAACTGCTATCAAAAACAAAAGAGACAAGAACACAAATGTTTGACTTTTTGCCAGGGCCAAAACCTCTCTCTCTTGGAGAGGAAATCCCACACATAAATTCTTCTTATAGGGATTCCCTTGACGAACACCAAGACCATGACCCTTGACACATTTTGCCTCTCCAAGACCAAGACATCAATCCTCTTGCTTGAACACTGCTGAGATCATCATCTTGCGGCACCTCTGAGGTCATCACCATTGCATCTCTAAGAATTTCATCACTGCTGCAAGGTTGTTGAGAGCATCATGCACCATGACTGCACCTTGAGGCTAATATGATCTTCTGTACCTTCCTTGAGATCTTGACTGCACTTCGCTGCACTGTAAGATCATGATCCTTGTCTCTTACCTTTGTTGAGACTAACCCTCTTTACTATGGTGATCATTGTTTCTTTTATTACTGCATATTTGGGATTGCTTCTGAGATATATGTTCACATTGAGATCACTAGAGGGAATATCTAAGTACTGTGATATCATTGTGACTATATATTTCCTTTCACAAGTATATTGAGCACCACTATCTTTACAGAGATTTATTTCACCATCATGATAACATCAAGACCAAGAGCATTACATTTGCTATGCTTGCTGCAATATAGACAGATCCGTATACTAGGACATAGATGCCAAGAATGTAACCCTTGTCACTTCGTGTAATCCTGAGCACCTTTTTCATTATGCCGAGGTTGCAATAGAGACATCACTTGAATCATCTTCATCATTAAATTGTCGAGTGAGAGATCTATCACTGCTGTCCATTGTGCCTAGACTACTATAGGAGAACCACCGAGATCTGATGTCAAGACTGCTCCTGGCCATGCGAGGTTAGTTTACCACTGTAATTCCGAGATTGCCATTCATAGAAATGCCGAGAATGTCCAGACCTCACACCAATGCTGCGTCTATTACCTGAGATCATTCTTCTCCATTTATCTGAGGTCTTGACTGCACCTAAACCCCAAACGAGGTGCAGTCAAACTCTACCTGCAGCTCTGCTCCTCCATACAAAATCTTAGAGGCATCCAAATTTTTCTTGTATATTTTTGTGCTGGCCATTTATGGGTATTTATAGTGGTGAGCGTATATATGAGTCGACATGAACTTTTGAATCGACATGACCTTTTCTTCAAGCCGACTTTCTAGTCGACTTGAAGATCCCTTATTGTTTTGTTTGTAGACTTCGGTAGCCTTGCTTTTGAGGCATCGATCTTGGTCTTGGAGGGCTGTTACACAAATTTGAAGAAATGTACATATTTACATGAACTCATGAAGAGTTTCTAGACACATGACATGAATCTGACATAAATAAATCCTAAAGACATCAAGAAGAAGTCTTTTACCTAGAGACAATTCTTGCTTATGAAACCCATGTAGCAAGATTACAAAAATAATTTATTTCCTTTTATTACATCTAATACAAAGATCATGTTATTATGAAGACTGAACCTAGTTACACTTTCTTCAACACTCCCTCTAATTAGGGAGGTATTCATAATGGTACTTGTTCATTCTCAATCTGAAGAATTTCTCATAAGAAGAATCCGACTTGCAATCCAGTTGTTATAACATCATTTCAACCAACATTATTTCCATTTAGCAAGGCCTTGACTAACAACTCCATATCTCACTCAGATTAGAGCACACAACATTGGCGAGACCAATGATTGATAGAAAGACATCATCATTGTCTCTCTTAGGGTCATAACCACCCAGGTGTTCTCTGAGTATGCCCTACTAGGAATATTCTTATCTGGGGTTCGCAGCCCTCAAGAATATTGGTCCTCTTGCTCACTCTTGTATTGGATTCCCTGCCACATCCTCAAAGAGAGTCAGATGCCAGATGATTACACAATCCCCCATTCTTTCTTCCAAATTGAAGACAAGAATGTTGTGTCTAACTCTCTCTCTTAACCAGGGACGAGTTCCAAGTTTCTCTTCACTCAGAAACTTGTTCAAGTTCCTTTACTCATAGGAACCTCCTAGAGCTCCCTCTTAACTAGGGACTCTATCATCAGTGCTTTATAGGGTCTTATAGTTGACTGACGATTCAAGACTTCGATGTCATCAATTTCTTCACATGTAGGGTTCAACTGTCCATCACTTTCCTCCATCATGTCACTCCTTCTTTCCCAGAAAGTATCCTCCTTGACTTTACATCTGGGGCTTCCTTCATAAGTTCATTTGTTTTCTCTTTCCTTCAACAGTTATTACTCTGGATCACAAGGTACATAGTCGTGACATCCTTGACAATTCTCCTTTCCTTGATCCTGCACATATACATAGACTTTTCCAAGAGGTTAGACACAAAAAACAAATCACATATTACCTTTTGGTGATGGCCTTCTTCCAGTGACATCTTCTTGTAGGTTTCAATCATCTTGCACACATGTTGGCACATCTCCCCATGATATCTGTTGTCAAGGGTCTTCATCCTTTCAGACTTCCATCAGAGTCTTCACATCATTCCGAGAGATTTCTCGGTCAAGTTTTCTTGATTTGTTGGATGTTGATTGCCTTCATCAAGGTTGCACGCTTCACGTTCTCTTCCAGTCCTCACATCTTTCATTCCCAGGAGCTCTCAGAGTTCTTCAATTGTAGTCAACTTCCTCAAACTTCATATGAGGTCATATTATGTTGATTTCATCTAGTTAGACTTATGTCTTTTTGCATCCTTTCAGAGGAGGAGACTCTTTTCCTTTTGATCATGCTTGATCCATTTTATCTGCAACCATATATTGTGACATTACAATATCAAATGAAAATACAAATACAATCATACATACCTCATTTCTCCTTCAGGTATCTTTCAATAACTTCCTTGATTGAAAAGATCTTCAATCCCTTGGTCTGCTTCATTTTCCATGTTATTGAACCATCATCTCATGAGTTCCAAAAGTTGGAATTCCTGATGAGACATTTGTTGCCTTCCTGGACTAGGAGATTCTCCGCTGAGATATCTATTAGAGATCCTTCAGGATCTAGTATATCCCATCTGGAAAATGTTTCCTTTGACCTGGATGACTTCTTCCTTTCCTATGATATTCAACGAGATTCTCAAGAGCTATGTTCTCCATGATTCATACGAGCTTTTGTTTCCATGATGCCATAATGCATCTTCTTACCATGATCATATATGCAAGGACTTCTGATAGGATCCATCTCATTCATAATTGAGATCTATTATTCTGTCTTGTTTGAGGACCACACTTCCCTTTCCTTTTGCACATAGTTGAGTCCGTTCAACTTACCTTTCTCTATCTGGCATAGAGACCACAAACTATTGATTGAGGCAACCTTCCTGTTCATAGACATTTGTTGCTTTGCTTATCAATGATGATTGTCTGTTCATCACTTTCCCAGATCTCTTAGTTGAGATCTCATGAAGACATTTCTTCATTCTTTGGCACCTTCTGCACTGGATTCCAGAGAGTATATCCTCTAGTATTTCATGTATTCTTCTTATGTGTCCTTTCTTACTTTATAGAACCTTAAGTGTTCTCATGAATTCAAAGGAGACCTTGATGTACTGACTTCTCTAAGGATTATGACAATGCTTCTCATTCCATTCAAGAGCCTTTGACAACCCAACTAGTATATAGGTCTACTTGCAATCACGAAGTCATAAAACCAAATTTGATTATAAAATGAAAAGGTACTTACTTGATATGTGAAGATGCGATCTTCACCCTGATCATGATGGCTGTTGGAAGGCAGATTTGATGCTTCCACCAGATGAGATCTTTGATAGGAAGATTGCCTTCCAACAGACTGCTGATACATGATGAATTGAAGGAATGATGGGTGGCACAACTTCGGTCGAAGTTGTTGTCGAACTACTAGGTTGATCAGTAGCCTTGTTGTTCGACAGCCGTGGATTCCCGTAATCTTTATTCCTTGCTGATATCAAAGCATCATTTTGCTGTTTCGAAATGGACAACATAAGCACTTGGGATGGGGAAGCATTGTCACTAGCAACCAGATTGGTTTTTGGGTTTGGAAACGGATCAGTCAATATCGCTGAGGTTTTTGAGTTCTTGAAGAATTTCTTAATCTCAGCTTTCTGTGGACAATCTTTCGTCCAATGATCCTCATCACATATGTGACATGCTGAAGGAGGCTTCCTTTGCCCAGAAGGGTTTGTAGAAGATTTTTCAGGAGACGAATCATCCTGTTTCTTCTTTTTGCTTTTCCCTTTCTTCTTGCCCCCTGGTTGCTTTGGTTCTTTGCCTTTGTCGGTCAACACGACATTAACCTCCGAGGCAAGAAGTTCTTCATTTGCATTTTGACTAGAAACCATATGGGCTTTCTTAGATGTAGCCTTTGCAGTTTTCATGCTAGTCGTACCTATCACACCATCGCCAGCCTGAGAGTCTTTGTTTGATTTAGGAGGAGGAGGAATGGAAAACTCTAGTCTAGGAGCATCAGGGATTTTGTCATACAGCGTGCCAGACTGAGTATAGATCAAGTCTAGATATTGCGCACGAGCAATGACTTGCTTTTCAGTGACAACCCCCCATTTATCCACATCTTCTGTAATAGAAGGTAACAATGACTTAATAAACCATTCAGCTAGCAGTTGATCAGGAACATATGTTTTTACCATTCTACGACGACGTCGCCACTCATGAATATGATCAGATATGTGAGTGGCTGTCATCTGCTTGAAATTGGTAAGAAGCTCCGTTCTTGTTTCGTACCTTATTGGTAACTGAAAATGGCTTAAAAAGGTGGTGGCAAGGGCGCTGAAGTTATCGAATGAAGCTCTAGGCAATTCGATGTACCATTTTGCTGTCGGACCAGTTAACGTTCGCCGAAAAAGGCGAAGCCTAATCGAATCATCATTGAGAGTGTCGGACAAACACCACAGATGAAAGGTCATCACATGATTCAACGGATCTTCACCCAGATTTCCATTGAATTTAGGAATATCTGATAGAAGTTTATGAGGAATTATCGGCCACCAAGGGGCGTAAGCAGTTGGATCATTTGTTAACCGATTCAAATCTGGTAATTCCAAAGTTGCAATGAAAGGCAATTGTTGATTCAGGTTTGGCGAAGCATACCCAGGATAAGATGGGATCGCCTGAGCAGTGGGTCTTTGCATACCAGCATAATGTATTTGATGCTGATAACTTTGATAAGGTTGATGGGCATAACCATTATAATTTGATTGATGGTGACCGTTTTGAATATATCGCTACCCATTACCTGCAAAGCTTTGTAGCTCAGGTCCTCAGTAAGCTTGCTGGAATTGTGGTTGTTAGTATTGCACCAACCATGGTTGTGAGAACATTTGTTGTTGCCCAATACTGGATGTTTGACCAAGATGAGGTGTTATAGTACCCGTTTGAGCCTGGGTCGCTTCAGTTAAGGATCCACTAATCGACGGTTGTGATTGAGTCGCGGAGACAAGAGGCTGTTGTATTACGACTTGAGAGACTAGAGGCTGACATACAACAGGCAATGCTTGTACTTGCGACACCATCACAATAGCCGGTGTAGTGGGAATATTCGACACAGGTTGATTTGGTTGTATAGAATATACAACTCTTGGTTGTTGAGGCAGTATTGGTATTCAACCACTGAATGTGATTCCAGCCTGATCCGAATTCTGTTGTGAACTCTCATATGGTTGTTCTCATGTAGGGAACAATTAAAAGGCATACCACCCCCCATATGGCTGCAACCAGTGTTCAAAGGGAAAATTGGCCTTTGGAGACTGGACTGCCCAAATTGATACTGTTGTGAAGGATCAATTTGCTGAGACTCAACATAAGAGATCACAGATAAGGTTCCAGACGAACAAATAGGAACAGATCATATTGTTGAAACAGTCCCTGAGTGGACTCCATCTAGTGGTTGAGAACTAGTTGGGACAGATGGTAGCAACAGGAGGTTCTGCTGCTGTTGTGTTGGATGACACAGTCGTAGATGTTGACGGTTGTTCAGACATATCGAGTCTATCCAAAAGATTTCCTAGCGATTCTACAGGAACTTGCGATGAAGGGAGACTAACTTCTGTAGTAGAAGGATATAGGTGGATCCCAATTCCAAAGTGCAATGGAGTACTGGATGGAAGATCGTCCATAATCTCTTCTATAGCAATCAATCCAGGTGGAAGTGGTAGACCGTCAGGTCTGTAAAATATTCTTGGTGTCGAAGAAGGTAAAGACTCTGCAGCGACAGATGCTGGAGGGGTGACACCTTCCAAATCAGTCCTAGATGGAGTTGGTTCAGGACAAGAAGTGTTTACCATTACACTGGGATCAGTTCTAATGTCCTCTTGTAACTACAGAACTTCTTCTGTAGAGGCAGGGATACCAGAAATAGTTGGAATAACTAGAGTCTCTGAGGATGTTGAAACACCAGTTTCAAACAAACCAGGAGACTTTGACCCAGTTAAACGAGTTCGCTTGGCCCGGAATGGTTTTTTGTTTCCGGAGTCAAAGACGGTTGACTCGTTAGTCTCTATGAACGATGGGGTTTTGATTGACTTTCTTCCATGATTGTGGATTACTTAATCAACTCAAAATAAAAAGGGGAAAATGTGATTCTGAATTAAATGAAGTTTATGATGCTTTGACACAACTTGCTTTTTCAATTTTTAAGAGTCGAGAAAAAGCTAAAGATGACTCTAGTCGCCTTCGATTTTTAATGAGCCTGAAGTGACAAGTGCTCAGATGGACCTTTTCTTTTAAGGAGTCTGAAAATGAACAAAAGTGACTACTCTAGAAATCTAGACAGAGGGATTACCAAACCAATTGCAAAACTGCAGAATACATTTTACGGTACGACAATCAATCTTCCCAAATGCTGTGTTCAGTGCATTGCGATCGATAGGGCAGCAGACACGGCTTCCTAAAGATAAAGGATATATCCTATTGTGGTCTCCCAATATATACTCGACGGTACGTGGGAGCACAAGTCCACACTAGCACTTGTCGTCTCAAAGAGGAGGAATCACCGAACCTATGATGAAAGCGATAGTTACTAGGCTTTACGACGCCAGAATACGTCTCTGGCCTAGACTTCTAGATGTTGTGCATCAGGTTCCAAAGTGTTTTTATGTTCATTGAGATTTATTTTACAGTTGATCTTTCTTAAGAAGTTTGCCTTTAAGGTTCACAGCGTGATGTAAATATACAATTGCTAAATATGCAATCTAAGATGATTAACAATCCTTTATTCTTCTTTTTGCAATGAAAATCCTAGCTATTAAGGAAAGAGAAATACAAATCTTTCAACATAGAGTAGAGAGCACACACTAGATGCACTTTCCTAAATCAATTCCCACAAGCAGTTTAAATGTAAATGCACATGCATGTATTTGTTTTCCGCTTTCTTAATGTGTGAATGACAAAAAGAATGCTAAGTACAGATCTGAACTATTTTTCTTTCAAAGCGACAGTACTAACAATTTTCTTTTCAAAAAACGAAAGGAAGACTAAGACGACACTTTGCAATTTTGAATTTAAAATTGCTTTCTACACTTGAAATACTATTAATTCAAATCAAATACAATGGCAAAAGTGTAATCGACTATCAACAAGAGGAGAACTCTTTTCTTTGACTGAAAACGACACTTGCAATACTTTCAAATCAAAAGACGACAGTGCGATTAATCTACTGTTTGCAAAGGAGAACTGTAAATGATGAAAAATATATAAAAACATTCACAATTATTTATCAATGGAGGCTGAATAATGTAAAGGAAGGGAGTTTCAACAGTAATGTACTGATCACAGACAACAAAACTACTGAATAAAGCTGAAGACAATGAAGAGAAAACCAAAATCTGAAGGCAGAAATAGTCTTACCTAATCATCGCACTTGTAACACAGGGAAACAGGGATGCATCTCACCTTCAACACACGGGAGGTGTGATGCATCCAGATTGCAAATGAGAGACAGTGCGATGGTCCAAGAACGAGACTTATCTTGGTTTTCACTCACAGTTTGCAGCTAAGTTCAGGGGTTTAGGCTGAGCTAATGATAGACAATAAACACAAAGTACGGGGGCTGATCTAATGAGGTTACTTGAGCTACCACCAGGGCACTTAAGATGTTTACAAGTCAGTTGTTCAGTTCATAAACAAACCCGGAGATTGACTGAAGTAGCGTTGATCTACTTTGCACTTGCATAGCAAATGCAGTTCAAAGGCTAGCTGGCTTAACTTCAGGCTCCGTCTGTAGTTTATAAATCAAACAAATGGAAACAAGCAAACAAGCTATTCGTTCCCTAGTGGAGTCGCCATTTTGTTATCGGGAAAACTAGTGTCTATTCAGAGCTGCTAGTTCCACTAAGATGGGTAGCTATCTTAGAAACAAACAAACTAAAGTTACTTGTGTTTTCCTTTATGAGAGATAAAAGAGAAAGAAGCAGAGAGTACCAACCTCAGTCTTTCGCTTAGCTCCTTTCTTGTTCGCTTTCCCCTTTGACAGAACTTCACCACACTTTCCTCACTTGTTCCGCTTCAAAGAACACATGTAGAGTCAAAGCAACATAATACCATCAAAGCATAGAGATCTATAACCATAAACAATATAGGATCATATGTATATTAACCATACAAATGCATATATCAATACAAGATTCAGAGATATATAAGAATATGGAGGAAAACTCAAATAACTTTATTGATAGAAGTAGTAGAAGAGAGGATTACAGCCCATCGGTCTAACCTATCGCCATCCTCCCAACATGAAAGCCCTCTTCACCTCATGAAAAGCTTAGATCACCCAACAATACAATGTTCCATAGAGAAACCAGCAACACTTCCTTACAAAATACAAAATTTCAGCCTCTGGATCTCTAGGATGAGGGATCCATACATAGATATTTGCAGGTGGGTGAGTCAGCTTCTGGGATTTTGATTAGTGTCATTTCTCTGATAGTTCTTAGTTCCACTTGGAGATTTCATGATCTCTTACTCATCCCTCGGCGAATTCAGAGAAGCAAGTGTCAAATGGGCAGTTTCTAGAAAATTCTCTGGGTTTCCACCTAGCCAACTGTCTCTGCCATTTGTTTGCTCTCGCTCATCGCACCCTACAGAAGGGCTTTCCAGTATGCATCACACTTTTTGCATGTGGCAGGTGAGATTCATCGCACCCTTAGCACTGAGCATTCTGTATGGTCTAGTTTTGACCAGTTTTGAGTAGTTTTTCAGGGAGAACTTCTGGGAGATGATATAATCAGCTGACCTTGTTCCTTTAGGGTATGAAACAACACTTTTAGGGGCTTAGAAGCCCTTGGTTTATGGACATATGAGATTGGGGTTGCAGTGCCCAAATATGTCTATAACAGGCTCCTTCTAGTTTGTTTTCTCCCTTCATTGAGTTAGACATAGTTCTTATAGATAGTAAATTCTTCTTATATAGTCCTTTTCCTTGATGACCTTCCTTCAATCTTATTTTCTTCAATAGATCTTCAGGGCACCTTTTTCCTTCTTCTTTACCTTAGCTCCAATACCATGTTGGAAAATCGGAAACACAAAACGATTTTCTCTTGTTTATAATTGCTTGTGACTTCTTTGAGTTATTATTATACTTCTTATGTTCTTTTATCTTACTTCATCAAGCAAATACCAAAAGAAAAACGTGAAGATCAAGGACACTAGATGTAGGCGCACAACTAGGGAAAAACCCGTATATATGGGAAACCCAGTCAAGAACTCTTCCTTCAGTAATTCAAATAAGATAGACCAAGACCCTAGACCAAAAGACCTTCCTCCTCCACCAAGTAAACTCTTCCTTTTGATAGATGATCTCTTCCAAAGTTTCCAAGTGCCACCTTCTCAAATGCAGCTTCAACCTAGATTTTCGACCGCCAACTTCAGAACTTCGACCCAACTTTAGGATTGCAATTTCGATCTAGCAACTTCACACCTTTGACCTTGATGTAGCTTCACAACTTCGATGCAGTTTCATAGCTTCGACCTTGATGCAATGTCACAACTTCGATGCAGCTTCCCAACTTCGATGCAACTTCAAAATTTTGTTGCGCATGTGTGTGAGAGAGAGAGAGAGAGAGAGAGAGAGAGACCCAAAAAATTCGATTCCAACTTCTTGAAATTCACATTTTTATTCTCCCAGCTATTGCAATTCTAGCTTGTGTGAGATGTGCTACCACATGAGTCGAGTTGCTCTAATATATAGCGAGTTTGTGAGGTCGAATTCCCTTGTTGAGGCCTACTTGGTGGAGGAGGCTAATTGATTTATTTTACAATGAAATTTTTTTCTTTGACAAATAAATCCCAAGAAGGGTTATTTACAATATGACATGGACACATACACTTGGCATGAGCCCTAGAAGCCTTCAATGGAGGCTTTGACCTAAAAAAAATCAACCCAAGCATGAAACCCATGTTTTAATAAGTCAATTTATTTAATAATAAAATTTCTTTTTCTTTTTTTGATAAATACATTTCATTATGACTCATGTACAATTATGAAGACCGACATTAGGTACATTCTTCAAAAATTTTAAGGTTTCCTTACAACAAAAATTGGTGTTGGTACATAACAGTGGATGGCTATACAAAAGGAAAAAAATATATTTTCTTATCAAGTCGTGGTTTTTTAGTAGTGGACAGGAAAATAGTGGCATGAAAATTTAAAATGAATAATGGGTAGGCTGGTTGTTGCTAAGATATGTTGGCCACCCACTGCAACAAACTAAACAACTTTCAACAACCTGGGGAACATGTAGGCATGTGGCACTTTTTGCATTGGTTGATAAGATTATGTTGGCATGAGTTATAGTTAGGAGGAGGAAAGAGAGAGAAATTCAAACTAAGGGGAGAATGCAATAGAGAGGACAAGGAGTAAAGTCGAACTACTAGAAAAAAAAGAAAAACACGAAGCAATAGGTAATTTGAACGGATATGGGAAGAAGAAAAAAAAAGAAAAATAGAGGGAACACAGAAGAGAGGAAGCAAAAATTTGGAAAGGAGGACTGAGACAAAATTGAAAAGTCAAGAAGAATGCCAAATGGCATAGGAATGATGTTTTAGTTGTCAAGGGAGCGGGAAGTAATCCCTTCCAGGTGAGGAATTAATTTCCTCTCGAGTCTCCAATTGGACAGAGGGAGGAGATGGTGTTTTTAGAGCTCCTTGAGGGTTGTGGTGGCGGAATTAATCCTGGAAAATTCCTGGAGGATTTTTGGAGGCTTCCTTGCTATAGCTTGATTTTATTGTGGGTTTTGGATTCCTCAAGTTAGGTGGAACCATAGTGTTCAACTCTGAAGTGTGGAGACAACTAGTCTCTAGACTCCATGTGCACTTTGTTTAATGCATCTTAGTTGGTGGTTGGATGTGGAAGAATATCTAGAGTCCCTGTTTCAACTTGTAGTTGTGTTTACATCCCTAAGAATAAGCCCCCTCAGTGTCCGAAATCTGGGTCGAGGGTGACAACTGCAAGTGAAAATTTGGCTGCAATTGTTTATGATTGGGCGGAGCGTCATTGTCCTAGACCCAATTTCCCATTAGCTTTGAAGATAGGTGTTCCCATGTTTTCCAATGATAATGAATATGTGCTTACATTTCTAATTTGGGCTAATGATGTCATGGCATGAGGCTTGGTTTAAGTCTATTTCTTATATGAGCTGATTGGTATGCTACTGATACTATTGAAAAGGTGTTGGGACAAAGTGATGAGTTTATGAATGAGGAGCTAATTTATTTATGATGCTCAACTTAGATTATATTTAAAAAATGTGTGTGTGTCGGTTACCTTTTTTTACGGTAATCAACATGAATATCCTTTCATAATTATAATGGCATAGTTATTGTTTTTGTTGGAAGATCTTACCAGCATTGTGCATGTTTTTGTGTGTAAATCGCTGATTGCAATCCATATGAGGATGTGAGTTAATGATTTCATGAAATGAATGTTCCTACACTAACATCCTGAATGCATCGATTATTTCACAATGATGGTGCTAAGTTGCACTAGTAGAAGTGATTGCTCAATAGTGTTAATGGACATTGTGGAATGATTGGTAACCTTATGTTTATTGTATGTTTGAATCGTTGAATAAGTTAAACATAGTTTTCTTGTATGCCAATTAACCTATTCATGATTGAAGGAAGGGGGCTTTGTTGCCATCCCTTGTAGAGGCATTCATTGATTTATTAAAGAAGTATGGGATGCTGAATCTTAACTATCTAATTTCTCAACTGAGAAGGCTATTGAGCCAAAGATAAAATGTTCTCTGCTATGTTGATGAGCTATTCCAACTCTTTGTAAATTTGGGAAGAAATGCACTTGAAAGTGCTATTGATTTGGTGTCATGCTTATGTTTTATTGTTTCCCAAGTTTGTTCATGAAATTCCATGGATTTATTGGTCATTAGGTACTGGGAGCAGTGATTGAAAAACTTAGAAAAATCGTGGAAAATTTCATGCACTAGAATAAGATAAAAATCAGTAAAAAAATTAATTTATGAGTTAGCAAGCCGGTTAGATCGGAGGTTGGGAGGTTGGCCAAAAGGGTCGGACCTCTGGTGGGTTTTGCCCCAATTTGCAACAGGTGGACGGTGTGGTCGGCCACCCACTAGTCGTCTGAGTCAGGGGGTTAGGTGGTCGGTGTTGGGCACGAGATCCCCCAAGGGCAGTTTTGGGGCTTAAAGCCCATATTTTGGTCCAATTTTTGCAACCCGAATGTAAAGACTCCGCCTTTTGTCGTCGCAGAGTGCGTAGATGTTAAAGAGTCATAGGGTTGTCTGCCCTTATTTTGATAATGTAATGTTGGTTGTAAAAGATCTATCCATGGTCCGCGAACCATGGGATTGTGTAAATAGAGCAAAAGCTCTATGTAGTTAGAAGAGAAATCAAGGAAGAATCAATGATGGAATGATGTATGAGAGATAGCTCTGAAGTAGAAGTTTGAGTCATAGCGTAGGTAGAGGCTTTGTAGCTGAGTGCGTAGAAGCCTAGAAGTCCGCACTTGAGTGCGTGAACCCTACAGCTGAGTGCGCAGAGTGAGTCGAGTCTATAATCATATGGAATTATCAATAAAGAGAATTATTCCATAATTTCCGCGTCTTTATTTCCTATTTATGCATCTGTTATATTGGGTATGAATTTCGCTTCTAATGCTTATATGATGCGCGAATGTGTATAACTGTGTTGGCTAGGTGAACACAAGTAAGAACATCTGTTTACGCGAAGCTAAGATCTGTTAATAAGATAAGTAATATACTTAGCGTAGTTTGGGAATCATCATAGTTCACTGCCCTAGCAACGCGAAAGCATATCAGCCCCCAGTTAGGGCTGCGCGGAAGCCGATTGTAACATTTCGCGAAGGTACTGAAGGGTAGAATAGAGGGATAAGCAACCTGCACGAAGGCAGGTATAATTGGAATAAAGCAACATTAGATCCATCTCAAGGGTGCAGAAACTTGGTTCCAACATCCCCCCATACTGCTTCGGGTGAGACTTCAGTCTGCGCTCCGCGGGATGATGCTGAAAGGGCCAGTAGTGTAGGGATTTGTTTGGCTAACTAATGTTGAACCTGGGTCAGGCCCCCATAAGCCAACAGTCAGCCAAGTTGAGGGTCAAGCTATTCGTTACCCAAAGTTTTACACTGCTCGGGAGAGGTCGGGTTGACCCCTAGGTCAAGGGTCAGACCCTACCTTGAACAAACACGTAGTAGTGTAGAAGGGGGTTGACCTTTGACTTTCTTTGGGATAAGTTCTTGTCATGTAGATCTGTCCACAATGGCAGTGTAGATGTGTCAAGTGCCACATGGGCCTATCTACTTTGGGTGTGGACACATCACTTGCCATGTGGAAAAACACACAAATGGAGGTTAGATGATGTGGCAAGGGTTAAAATGGTTATCTTTAAAGGACCATGACTTTTGATCCATAAGTTGGATTGAGATGAAAGTTATATCGTTGGAGTTGTCTCGTTGTCCATTTGAAGTTTTGAGGAAGTTGGAAGAAGTCAAAATATTTAGATCCCATTCCCATAATTGTACCTTGGGAGTTGGGTATGAAAAATAAGATATTGCGACCTATTTACTCATAGTAGATGAAGTTGTCAACTCCATCAAAGGATTAAAAGAATATATGAAAGATCTGTTGATCATACAAAAGGTACTGAGATCACTTTGAGATACAATTCCAAGGTATTTTCCATGGAAAAGACCAAGGACTTGACCAAGTTGACAATGGAAAAATTACGTAACACCCTTAAAAACATGAAATGAGAATAAATGCAGAAGACAAAAATCAAACAAAGAAGCAAATTTTAAAGCCATGGAGAAGACAAGAAACAAGGAACTCAAGGTCAAAGGAACTCCATATGATGAATTAGATGTAGAAGCAAATTTCATCAAGAAGCTAAAAAGGGAACTAGAAAACACAAAGGCAAGTTATCTTTTAAATGTTTTAATTGTGGAAGAATAGGTCATAATGCTAAGAGATGTCCTTTTGGGGGAAAGAAAAGCTTCCATAAGAAAAATATTTATTCTAAAAAAGACAATAGTTCCTTTTTGGAGACACAGAAATGATTCAGAGACTGAATAAAAAGATGAACATCTTAAAGAAAAATTGAAGAATAATGAAAAAGAAAATCCAAGCCTAGAAACAAAAATAGAGAATTAAAAAACCTACTTGAAAAACGTGATGAATAAAATATCTCCTTAAAGGTCCATCTTGAAGAAGCAAAAAGAATTGAGGAATTATTGAAGATCCAAATGAAAAAGAAAGAACATTATAAGAAGCTTGACAAGGCAGTTGTGTCATTGAAGGTTGAAGTTGATAAGCTCAATAAGAACTTGAACAAATCACTAGTATTGAATAATATTCTTAGTTGTCAAAGATCTCCATATGTAAAATATGTCTTGGTTATGAATGCACATATTCAAGAAAGGAGGGCACAAGCTCCAAGACTCCAATGGAAGAATTTAAAAGGGAATTTAGAAATGTTGTTGCTTCAAGAAGTTCCGTTGATATCCATCACGAAGAAGATCAACAATGGATTGAACCACCTAAAAGGAAGAACAACTTTAAAAGATCATCTTACCCTACAAGGCATGAAAACTTTTTTCTTGGTCATTATTACTCTTGCAAAAATTTTGGGCATAAAGTAATTCATTGTAAAATCAATACAAGATGCAATTATGTAAGAAGCATATATGATTATGTTGTTGCAAGAAATGACCTTAGATTAACAAATGTTCATGTACCTACCAACAAAAACTAGAATCCATTTGAACCACTATTGAATCAGAATATTTTGTGCTACAAATGCAATAATCTTGGTCACAAGGCATAGGGTTGTTATAATGTGAAAGTTCTATGCAAAAATTTAAAATTATTTGCATAAACTTGAAAGTTTTATGCAGAAAATTGAATGTAGTTTGCGAAAAATTGAATGGAACTGAATGTACTTTGCAGAATGTTGAATGTACTTTGCATAAAATTGCATGTACTATGCTATTACAATTACTTAGAATGCATATTTCTTCTTCACAAAATTTCAGAACAAAAATTGTAGATAGAACATAAACTTAAGGATCATATAAAGACAACCAAGCGCAAAATGAGACACTGAGAGTTAGGTCCAATGACCAGGGCAAAACCCACAAGGGTTTCATCCAAATGATTCTTCTTCTATTAGATTTCTTCAATTGTTCGACATAGTAGAGAGAGAGAGAGAGGGAGAGAGAGTAAAGTCACCAATGTTTGATCAACTTGTAGCTGAAGTGGTCTTGCTCTTTGATGGAAAACATCCTTCTCCTCTTGATTAGATCTTGTCCTATACACTTACTCTTCACTTGCTCTCACACTTCTCTTGCACACACTCAAATCTAGCTCTCCTTCTTCACAACAAACATGTTACTCTCAACTCTCACTTGCTCTTTCTTAAATAGATGAGAAATGAGAGTTACAAAATGAATTCATTCCTTGATCCAATAATAAGAGAATTGAATTCCACGAGAGAGGAGTCATTTGAGGAGAACTGTAATTCATTCCAAGAATAGAGAGAGGTACACTTGTCTTGAGGAGCTACAATTCAAATTAGGGAGAGAGAGAGAGTATTTGGTGAGAGTTACAAATCGAATTGAATGAGGGAATTATAAGTGCATTTAATGAGGAGGAGTTACATTTTTGTCATACTTTGAATTAGTGAGGGAGAGTTTCATTCTCTTAAGTGTGGAGTTACTATTTTATTCCAAGAGAGAGGTTCAATTTTCCAAGTAAGAGATTCTCCATTTATTTACTTATTTCACGAGGGAATTCGTTTTTATTAATCCATTAAAGGTGAATGACTTTAGACTATTTTATAACTAATAGTATCATAATAATACTAATACTAGTAAGAATAAAAGGTGACTGAGCATTTATTAATCTATTTTCAGGTGACTG
>APFE030050081.1:3986-16907 GCA_000404065.3 Pinus taeda | reverse complement strand
ATAATTGAGTAAAATATTCGCCATGGCTGGTGAGAGATTCGCCAAAAAATTATATATACATATTATATTATTGATAAATTCGCCTTCCATTTTTCCTATATACCATGGAGATTCGCCCATTTATTATATTTATAAATTTAGGGGGGGTTCTTAAAATTTTCCCTGGCATGCATGTTACATGCATGTGTGTTTTTGGTTCCCTTGTTGGCATTGAACCGTGTTTTGTTAGGTGTGACAGTGTTCTTCAACCTTGCCTTGGCATTTTCAGATAGCCATGGTGTGATGGGGTTATCTTGTTTTGGTTGAGCTAGATTATTGTATTGACGCTTCTGTGATTTGTACTTTGTGTAGAGTTTTCTTCCAGAATTACCGCATCCATAATTATTGGAATCGACGTTTCAAGCCATCCACCATGGCTCATCATCAGGATAGATCAATAAGTGTGTAAGACATATGTCGTAGGAATAGATAAATAGAGGTATGTGATAAATGGAATGGAAATGATGTTAGTCGACCATGTCTTAATTAATAATTGATGATAATAATTATTAAAATTACTTTATAATTATTACAATAATATTAATTTTATTGCAAAATTAATTGAATACGGATTAAGATTGAAAAATACAAATAATTTCAATTAAATTAATTTTTCAATTTAATTAATTTTTAATTATAAATAATTTTATTTAATTTTAATTAGAATTTTTATTAAGAATAGTTAATTAAATTTTAGAAATCCTCTTAGTAATGTTGGTATTAATATTAATTTAATTTAAGTTTATTTGATTAAGATTAAAGTAAAAACATTTTAATTAAATTTTAATTTAGAATTAATTTTATTATAGAAATTAATTAAGAAATTAATGTTAATACTGTATTGGATATTTGATATTGATATTAAATTAATTAATCGAAATAAAAAACAATTTCAAAATAATTTTAATTAATTTTCAATTTATTATTATTAATTATGATTAAATTTTATTAATTTTAATTTAGAATTTCATTAAGCATAATTAAATTAGATTTTAGTAATGTTAATATTATAATCGAATTTAAATTTTTTTGATAAGATAAAGTAAAAATCATTTTATTAATTTTAATTTTAGAAATAAATGACTAGAACATTTTATTTTAACCTTAAGAAATAAATGAATTAAAGAATTAATGTTAATGTTAATATTAATCATTATATATTGATATTAATATTATCCAATTTTTTTATATTAAAATAATTTTAATTCAAAATTTTTAATATTTACTTATAAAAATTTACATTTTCAGTTAAAATCTAAATTAAAAATACAAATTAGGGTTAGTGATGAATTAGAATGTGAGGTGTAGAGGGAGAGAAGAAAGGTTAGAAATGGAGGTGCGAGGTTCAACAAAAAGAGGGAAGGGAGATGTTAGGTGAGGGTGATTTAGGAGGTTAAAGTAGGAATCCAATTGTCACTTATTTTCCATCCTTCATCTCGATTGAGGTTGTTAGGGTGTTTACCTATTTCTACAGCTTCTCTAAATTTTCTATGGTGATAATGATCGATTTTGGCCACCACAATGGAGTTCTCAATACAAACATGATGATTGGTTTTACTGGAATGTTCAACCAAGCCTGAGGTTTTAGAGCGGTTATGCTTTATGTCGGTGGCATGTTCTTGAATCCTGGTAAGGACAGATCGACCGATTTCCCCAGTGTAGGTTTTGCCGCATGAACAAGGAACTATGTAAACTCCTTTGTGGCATTTGGGATCAATGGGATCTTTGACAGATTTTAAGCATGTGTTGATGGTATTCATGGATTTGAAAGTGGTTCTATTATTGTTCTTCTTTAAAATATACACAATTTTGTCTGTTGTGCCTAATATGTAAGGGAGGTGAAGCTTGCCCACATGACCGTATAGAGGTTGTTTGTTTTTGGGATTCTTAGGATTCTTTAATGGCTTTGATCACTTGGTGTTTATTGTATCCATTCTTTTCGAATACATCCATAAGATGGTTCTTCAGTTTTTCAAAGTGATCTTGATCCGAAATATGTACAACCCTGGTTGCCACAGTGTTGAGAACACTAATTTTCTAGGATGGATGGTGGTGAGAGTTGGCATGTAGGTAATGTTCCATGTGGGTTTTCTTACGATAGACCTCGTGGGATATGGAACCATCTTGGTTTATATTGATTAGGATGTCAAGAAAGGGAAGGCTACCATTTTCCTCCATTTCCATCGTAAACTTGATAGAATTAGATTGATTGTTTAGGTGTTATAAGAGTTCCCCCCTTTGTGGACACTGTGAAGCACAATGCTTTTGACCTATAGGAGAAATTGATAGGGAATAATATCAATATATAATGTATTACAAGATGATTGCAATAAATTATTACTATATGTTTATATGTGTAGAGACATCACGGTAGAAGAATTGAGTCAACATGAATTCAAGACAATTTTCAGCAATAAATATTTGTCAAAGAGGTACTACTACATCAAAGCCAAGGAATTTTATGAGTTAAATATGAGGTCGATGACATATGAGGAGTATACGATCAAGTTCCTAGAGTTGTTGAGGTATGTATCGTATCTTGAGGATGAAAAAGCCAAAGTTCAGAGTTTTTTCAGTGGATTTCATTAGCATTTAGAGATCTAATTGAGTATGATGAGCCTCAGTCACTTGAGGAAGTCATTGGGAAATTGAAGCACTATTATGAGCAATCAAATTGTAGGACATAATCTCAACAATGTTTGAAAGGGAAATACAAAGCTAAAGGTAAATGGCAACTGAAGTGAGAAAGACCTCAAAATGCAGGAGAGAAAGAAAATGTTGCACCTTACAAGAAGATTAATGGGTCACAACCTAGAGGGTAGCAAAATAAAGGTGATGGTAAGGGACAGTTGTAGTGTTGGATATGTGGAAAGGAGAATCTCAAGAGGGATTGTCCGTAGGATTATGGTGCTAGGCCTCAAATTTACAATACAAATGAAGCATAAACGATTGGGTATGTTGGGTAGAGAATTCCACGAATCTATGCAACATTGGATAACAGGCATGCAAATCACCAAGCATCTATTATTGAGATGGACGATAAGCTTTGTAATCAATTTGCTTTTATTTTGATTGACCCTGGATCTAATTATAGTTATGTTAGTCCTGACTTGGTGGATAAGTGTGGTTTGACTAAAGAAGTGCATGCGTAATCTTAGTTAGTGTAGTTGGCTACAGGTACATAGAAGAGAGTTCATTAATGGGCAAGAGCTTGTGCATTTGAGTTGAATGGTATGCCTATTTCAACACATTTGAATGTACTATCGTTGGGATCATATAGTATGCTTTTGTGTATGGATTGGTTGTATCTTCATGAGACTAAGGTGGACTATTATGACAAAGCTATTGAATGCTCAGATGACAATGGAGAACATAGAATATTGCAAGGTAAGAAGAAAGCTACGCCAGTTAGCATGGTGACAACTATGCAGGAAAATCAAAGTCAAAGAAAAGGGTGCCTGTTATTTGTAGTACATATTTCTAGTGATAAAGGTAAGGATGTTGAGGATGCAGAATTTATGAAGAGGTACCTAATCTTGCATCGGTTTTAGGATGTGTTTCCAGCAGAGATTTCAAAGTTTCCGCCTCACATGGAAGTGGAATTATCCATTGAGTTGGTACTAGGGGCAACACCAGGATCAAAGGCACCATACATGATGAGCACACGAGAGTTAGTAGAGTTGAAGCTGTAGTTGAAGGAAATGCTTGACAAGGGATACATTTGGCCAAGTGTATCACCTTGGGGTGCTCCAGTGTTGTTTATGAAGAAGAAGGATGGTACTCTCAAGTTATGCATTGATTACATGTAGTTGAACATGGTGATCATCAAGAACAGGTATTAGTTGCTGAGGATTGATGAATTGTTCAACCAGTTGAAGGGAGAAACATTGTTATAGAATATTGACTTGAGATCTTGATATCATCAGGTACGCATTAAATAAGAGGAAATCTACAAGATTGCTTTCCTGACCATGTATGGGTATTATGATTTTGTTGTAGTTACATTTCGTTTGACTAATTCTCCAGCTAATTTAATGTTCTTGATGAATAGTGTGTTGCATCCTCATCAGGACAAGTTTGTCACTGTGTTCATTGATGGCATCTTGATATATTCTAAGAATGAGGAAGAGCATGCCAAGCACTTGGAAACAATATTGCGATTACTGAGAGAGCACCAATTGTATGCTAATCTCAGTAAATGAAGTTTTTTTCATACAAAGGTACGTTGCTTGGGACATGTTATCTCCAAGGAAGGTATATCAGTGGATCTAGGAAAGATAAATGGAATGGGATGCACCTAGGAATGTGGATGAGGTAAGAACATTTATGGGGCTAGCAGGTTATTATGGAAGGTTCATTAAGAACTTCTCTTAGATTGCATATTCTATTATGTCATTGTAGAGGCAAGGAAATAAATTTGAATGGATAGAGGAATGTGTAGCCAGTTTCGAAAAACCAAAGCAATTGTTTGAAAATGCTCCAATTTTATAGATTGCAGATCTAGAGAAAGAGTTTGTGATGTGTATAGATGCCTGCAAGGGAGGACTTGGTGGAGTCTTAATGCAGGAAGGTCAAGTAGTGTGCTATGAGTGATAGAAACATAATGAGCACAAGTAGAATTAATCGACACATGATATTGAGTTGGCAGAGATCACCCATGCTTTGAAGATGTGGAGACACTATCTTCTTGGCAGGAGATTTGCATTGATGAGTGATCAAAGTGGATTGAGATACTTGTTTGATGAACCAAATCTGAATGTTAGGAAAGCTAGATGGTTGGCCACAATTAGTGAGTTTGACTTTGAGGTCAGGTACATTAAGAGTAAGGAGAAAAGGGTGGAAAATTCTCTTATCAGGAGAGTAAAAGTGAATAACATAGCAGCTATGAGTTCTTATGGGCTAGAATTACAAGATTAGATCTTACAGGCAGGATAACATGACGACATGTACATGGATCTTATGCATAAGTTACAATAGGGTACAGGTGATCAAGATGTGGAATATCATCTTACAACAGATGGTTTGGTCAGATATAGGGATAGGATATATGTGCCGAATGATAGTGAGCTCAAGAAGAATATCTTATGAGAATTCCATGCAAAACCATATTCAGGGCACCCAAGATACCAAAATACATTGACAACGGTGAAAAAGTTTTATTATTGGACGAATCCGAAGAAGGAAATGGTCGAGTTTCTGGCTATTTGCTTAGATTGTCAGCAAGGAAAAGAAGAATGTAGGCACCCAAGCAGATTAATACAGTTGATTATGATTCCAAAGTGGAAATGAGAGGTCATTTCCATGCATTTCTGATCCAGGTGGATGTTGGTGGCCACCCACCTATCCCATTTGGACCCCCACAACTATCCCTTTCAGCATTTTCAGTTTCCTTAATTGTAGCACAACTTACTATTTTTAGCAGTTTTTCGGGTCTTGAACTTTCAGAGCCGTTTTGAGGCCCTAAACGACGTTTTTTGGGAAATATGGGGACAACATGGGTCCATGGACCCATTTTCCCCTCCCCAAAGTGGTAGTTCTCGGATAGATCTTTCTAACGAGCTATCGTACGCGGAAAACGTAGATCGTATGCCAAAGTTACGACCCCGGGAAGTTGTTGTACCAATTTACCCAAACGGGGCCCACAGTTTGGCGTTTCATCTTCTAGGGTTAGGTTTTGGAATGTTAAGGGTTTTCCATTGTTTCTCAACAATAAATAGGCCTTCGAGCCTCATTGTAACACAGTTCAAAGGCATGTAACCACCACATCTCTTCTCAGAGATAAGCTACCATCGCCCTAGCTGGTTTATTTCCATTTCTGGTTGTAAGCATATTCCAATATTTTCCATTAATGAAATGCAGTATTATTTCCGCTGCATCTTTGTGTATATGGTTATCTCTGTATTTTGTTGCGTTCATATTTAAATCCGAATCAGTGGTATCAGAGCGGTCTGCTTTTTCTTTGTTTTTCTTTGCATGTCCCCAACGAGGTCGGGATATAAGGAGTTAGGGCTTGAACTGGTCGAACGTTTGCAAGACCAGCCTCACAAATCCCAATGACCTCCCATGGCGGATGAGAAGAAAGACGAGGGGGCAGGAGATCCTATCAAAATCTTGCTTGAAGAAGCCCTCAAGCGACAACGGAACGCGATGATGGACAGCTTTTCCCAGATCCTTCAGTGGCTACCCAGAAGCGACGCATCAGCTTCCAGCAGTTGCTCTGGAAACGCCACGCCCTTTAAGGTACAAGTTAATTTTGAAATCTTCATTTTCAAGGGTTAAATAAACACAGATGCCGTAGATAAATGGTTAAATATGCTAGAGGGTTATTTTTCTATTCATGAATTTTCAAGTCGGGAAAAGATTGTTTTCGCTCTTCTCAAAGCAACCCCCCACATCAAGGGCTGGTGGGAAACCTACTGCGAGCAGAAGGATGAAAGTACCGGCTCACTATTTTTAGCCGCACCCACTTGGGATTCATTCCCAGACGCTGTCAAGGAGCAGTACTACCTTTTCAAAAGCGATGAGGACAAATATATCAGATGGACCACACTGCAGCAGGGGCGGGACCAAGATGTGCCGGAGTTCACCAAGATTTTTCATACCCTTCGCACACAGTTGGGTATCAAAGATTCTGAGCTGCATTTGGTACTCAAATATCATGGCTTCCTACACAGATACATCCAAGAAGAGATGGAGTTCTTGAACATATCCTCACTCGGCACAACATACTGATATGTAGTCAAAATCGAGCAAAAGTTCAAACAGAAGAAGTGAGACTTTGGATCTACACATCCGAAGCCCAAAGGACAAAGCCAAGGCGGGGTGACCCAAGACAGCTCGTCGAAGTTGCAAGAAAATAAGAATGCCATGAAGTCGAAGAAGGACACAGGAAAGTGGTGTGAGTTCCACAAGAGTCCCACTCATAACACAAGTGAGTGTCAAACCAAGCATTCGTTGGTGTCCGAGTTGAAGGCTTCCGAATCAGATGCATGTTCTGACCCTGAGCCATAACCCGACAAGGGGAATGGTAAAGGGAAGCAAATCATTGATGCGGATCCCAATGCCACTGTTTCCACTGCCAAGATCCAGAAGAATGAGCCCAAAGACCCAGAGGAGGGGGAGCAGCTTTTCCACTCACAGATGTGGGTGAAGGGTTCGCCACTGCAATTCATTGTCGATAGTGGGAGCCAAAAGAACCTTATTTTAGCAGAGGTCGTGAAAAGGTTGGGCCTACCGACTACACCACACCCAGAACCGTACAGTATTAGGTGGCTTCATGAAGGACGAGGTCTCAAAGTTTGCCAGCAGTGCCGCCTTCCCTACAACATCAAGCCCTTCACAGACAAGGTATTGTGTGATGTTAAAGCTCTGGATGTTTGTGATGTATTATTAGGCCAACCATACTTGTGGAGGTGACATGCTGTGTATGAGTCGAGACCTTGTGTTGTCATTATTTCTTTGAATAATTCATTATACAGGGTACCGGAGGTAGTCCCACCTACTGCCACATCTTTGATCACTGCTAAGAAAGGCAACAAGCTCATCTCCTAGACCAAGAAATTCATCTGTCTGGTTTACTCCCAAAGTAAGGGGAAGATTGTCACCACATCCATGACCCCCGTGAAGGGTTCCTCCATGCAGCAGCAACAACAAAGGGATACAGTCATGATAAGACATAGGAACAACTTCTCCTCAAACACAGGGGTACCACACAAGTTTCAGGTGGGCGACAAAGTTTGGTTGCATCTGCGGAGAGAACGCCTTACCAGAACCCATCAGAAACTCAGGCGACTCCGACATGGTCCTTACACCAGTACCAAGGCTACGGGCAAAAATGCTTTGAAGCACAACATTCCTCCATTCCTTGGCTTGCATCGAGTGGACCATCGTCAACCATGCTTCCCACCATTTCTGGACACATCAAAGATTGCGAAACAACGTACCAGAGACCCAGCTCAGCAGAAGCTTCCTCATCTCAGGGAGGAACTCAACGCAATGGGGACTATTGCTTCCTAAGGGGGGAGGAATGATCTAGGTGGATGTTGGTGGCCACCCACCTATCCCATTTGGAACCCCACAACTAGCACAACTTACTATTTTTAGCAGTATTTTAGGTCTTGAACGTACGGAGCCGTTTTGAGGCCCTAAACAATGTTTTTTGGGAATCTGGGGGCAACATGGGTCAATGGATCAATGTTGCCCTTCCCAAAGTGGTAGTTCTTGGATAGATCTTTCTAATGAGATATTGTACGCATCAAACGGATATCGTATGCCAATGTTATGACCCCAGGAAGTTGATGTACCAATTTACCCAAAAGGGGCCCACAATTTGGCGTTTCATCTTCTAGGGTTAAGTTTTGGAATGTTAACGGTTTTACATTGTTTCTCAACAATAAATAGGCCTTCGAGACTCATTGTAACACAGTTCAAAGGCATGTAGCCACCACATCTCTTCTCAGAGATAAGCTACCATCGCCCTAGCTGGTTTATTTCCATTTTTGGTTGTAAGCATATTCCAGTATTTTCCATTAATGAAATGAAGTATTATTTCCGCCGCATCTTTGTGTATATGGTTATCTCTGTATTTTGTTACGTTCCTGTTTAAATCCGGATCAATGGTATTAGAGCGGTCTGCTTTTTCTCTGTTTTTCTTTGCTTGTCCCCAACGAGGTCGGGATATAAGGAGTTAGGGCTTGAACTGGTCGAACCTTTGCATGACCAACCTCGCAAATCCTGATGACCTCCCATGGTGGATAAGAAGAAGGAAGAGGGGGCAGAAGATCCTATCAAAACCTTGCTCGAAGAACCCCTCGAGTGACAACGGAACGTGATGATGGACAGCTTTGCCCAAATCCTTCAGCGACTACCTAGAAGGGACGCATTGGCTTCCAGCAGCTACTCTGGAAACGCCACGCCCTTTAAGGTACAAGTTAATTTTGAAATCCCCATCTTCAAGGGTCAAGTAGACGCAGATGCCGTAGATAACTGGTTAAATCTGCTAGAGGGTTATTTTTTTGTTCATGAATTTGGAAGTCGGGAAAAGATTGTTTTCGCTCTTCTCAAAGCAGCCCCCACGTCAAGGACTGGTGGGAAACCGACTGCGACCAGAAGGATGAAAGTACTGGCTCACTATTTTCAGCCACACCGACTTGGGATTCATTCCGAGATGCTGTCAAGGAGCAATACTACCCTGTCAAAAGATATGAGGACATATACATCAGATGGACCGCACTACGGCAGGGGCGGGACCAAGATGTGTCGGAGTTCACCAAAATTTTTCATACCCTTCACACACAACTAGGTATCAAAGATTCTGAGCTACATCTAGTACTCAAATACCGTGGCTACCTACACAGATACATCCAGGAAGAGATGGAGTTCCTGAACATCTCCTCACTCGGCACAGCGTACCGATACGCTGTCAAAATCGAGAAAAAAGTTCAAACAGAAGAAGCGAGACTTTGGATCTGCAAATCCGAAGCCTAAAGGACAAAGCCAAGGCGGGGTGACCCAAGACAACCCGTCAAAGCTGTAAGAAAAGAACAACACCATGAAGCCAAAGAAGGACACAGGAAAGTTATGTGAGTTCCACAAGAGTCCCACTCATAACACAAGTCACTGTCAGACCAAGTAGTCACTAGTGGTAAAGTTGAAGGCTTCCGAATCAGATGCATGTTCTGACCCTGAGCCAGAACTCAACAAGGGGAGTGGCAAAGGGAAGCAAATAATTGATGCGGATCCCAACGCCGCTGTTTCCACTGCCAAGATCTAGAAGAATGAGCCCGAAGACCCAGAGGAGGGGGAGCGTCCTGAACTTCCGGAGCCATTTTGAGGCCCTAAACGATGTTTTCTGGGATATCTGGGGGCAACATGGGTCTGTGGACCAATTTTGCCCTTCGCAAAGTGGAATTTCTTGGATAGTTCTTTCTAACGAGCTATCGTACGCGTGAAACGAAGATCGTATGCCAATGTTACGACCCCGGGAAGTTGATGTACCGATGTACCCAAACGGGCCCACAGTTTGGCGTTTCATCTTCTAGGATTAGGTTTTGGAATGTTAAGGGTTTTCCATTATTTCTCAACAATAAATAGGCCTTTGAGCCTCATTGTAACACAGTTCAAAGGCATGTAGCCACCACATTTCTTCTCAGAGATAAGCTACCATCATCCTAGCTGGTTTATTTCCATTTCTGGTTGTAAGCATATTCCAGTATTTTCCATTAATGAAATGAAGTATTATTTCCGTTGCATCTTTGTGTATATGGTTATCTCTGTATTTTGTTGTGTTCCTATTTAAATCCGGATCAGTGGTATCAGAGCGGTTTGATTTTTCTCTGTTTTTCTTTGCATGTCCCCAACGAGGTCGGGATATAAGGAGTTAGGGCTTGAACTGGCCGAACCTTTGCAAGACCAGCCTCGCAAATCCCGATGACCTCCCATGGTAGATGAGAAGAAATATGAGGGGGCAGGAGATCCTATCAAAATCTTGCTCGAAGAAGCCCTCGAGCGACAACGGAATGCGATGATGGATAGTTTTGCCTAGATCCTTCAGCGGTTACCCAGGAGCGATGCATCGAATTCTAGCAGCTACTCTAGAAACGCCACGCCCTTTAAGGTACAAGTTAATTTTGAAATCCCTATCTTCAAGGGTCAAATAGACGCAGATGTCGTAGATAAATGGTTAAATATTCTAGAGGGTTATTTTTCTGTTCATGAATTTTCAAGTCGGGAAAAGATTGTTTTCGCTCTTCTCAAAGGAGCCCCCCACGTCAAGGACTGGTGGGAAACCTACTGCGACCAGAAGGACGAAAGTACTGGCTCAATATTTTCAGCCGCACCCACTTGGGATTCATTCCGAGATGGTATCAAGGAGCAGTACTACCCTGTCAAAAGCTATGAGGACAAATACATCAGATGCACCACACTATGGCAGGGGCAGGAACAAGATGTATCGAAGTTCACCAACATTTTTCATACCCTTCATACACGGTTGGGTATCAAAGATTTTGAGCTGCATCTGGTACTCAAATACCATGGCTGCCTACACAGATACATCCAGGAAGAGATGGAGTTCCTGAACATCTCCTCACTCGACACAGCGTACCGATACACTGTCAAAATCGAGCAAATGTTCAAACAGAAAAGGCGAGACTTTGGATCTACAAATCCGAAGCCCAAAGGACAAAGCCAAGGCGGGGTGACCTAAGACAACCCGTCGAAGCCGCAAGAAAAGAACAACACCAAGAAGTCGAAGAAGGACACAGGAAAGTGGTGTGAGTTCCACAAGAGTCCCACTCATAACACAAGTGAGTGTCAGACCAAGCAGTTGCTGGTGGCTGAGTTGAAGGCTTCCGAATCAGATGCATGTTCTAACCCTGAGCCAGTACCCGACAAGGGGAATGGCAAAGGGAAGCAAATCATTGATGCCGATCCCAGTGCCATTGTTGCCACCGCCAAGATCCAGAAGAATGAGCCCGAAGACCCATAGGAGGGGGAGCATCTTTTCCACTCACATATGTGGGTGAAGGGTTTGCCGCTACAATTCATTGTCTACAGTGGCAGCCAAAAGAACCTTATTTCAGCAGAGGTCGTGAAGCGGTTGGACCTACCGACTACAACACACCCACAGCCGCATAGTATCGTGTGGCTTCATGAAGGAAGAGATCTAAAAGTTCACCAGCAGTGTTGCCTTCCCTACACCCTCAAGCCCTTCATGGATGAGGTATTGTGTGATGTTACACCTCTGAATGTTTGTGATGTATTATTAGGCCAACCATACTTGTGGAGGCGACATGCTGTGTATGAGTCAAGGCCTCGTGCTGTCATTATTTCTTTGAATAATTCATTATACAGGATACCGGAGGTAGCGCCACCTACTACCACATATTTGATCACTGCTAATAAAGGCAACAAGCTCATCTCCCAGACCAGGAAATTCATCTGTCTGGTCCACTCCCAAAGTAAGGGGAAGATTGTCACCACATCCATGAACCCCGCGAAGGGTTCGTCCATGCAGCAGCAACAGCAAAGGGATATGTTCATGACAAGATATAGGAACAACTTCTCCTCATCCACAGGGGTACCACACAAGTTTCAGGTGGGTGACAAAGTTTGGTTACATCTGCGGAGAGAACGCCTTACTAGAACGCATCAGAAACTCAGGCGACTCCAACATGGTCCTTACACCAATACCAAGGCTACGGCCAACAATGCTTTGAAGCACAACATTCCTCCATTCCTTGGCTTGCACCGAGTGGACCGTCGTCGACCATGCTTCCCACCATTGCTGGACACATTAGAGATTGTGGAACAGCTCACCAGAGACCCAGCTCAGCAGAAGCTTCCTCATCTCAGGGAGGAACTCAACGCAATGGGGACCATTGCTTCCTAACGGGGGAGGAATGATCTAGGTGGATGTTGGTGGCCACCCACATATCCCATTTGGACCCCCACAACTATCCCTTTCAGCGTTTTCAGTTTCCTTAATTGTAGCACAACTTACTATTTTTAGCAGTTTTTCGGGTCCTGAACTTTCAGAGCCGTTTTGAGGCCCTAAACGATGTTTTTTGGGAAATCTGTGGGTAACATGGGTCTGTGTACCAATGTTTCCCTTTCCAAAGTGGTAGTTCTTGGATAGATCTTTCTAACGAGCTATCGTACGTGCCAAACGAAGATCGTATGCCAATGTTATGACCCCGGGAATTTGATGTACCAATTTACCCAAACGGGGCCCACAGTTTGGCGTTTCATCTTCTAGGGTTAGGTTTTGGAATGTTAAGGGTTTTCCATTGTTTCTAAATAATAAATAGGCCTTCGAGCCTCATTGTAACACAATTCAGAGGCATGTAGCCACCACATCTCTTCTCAGAGATAAGCTACCAT